>CAUYQG010175977.1:0-10806 GCA_963574415.1 Tarsius wallacei | reverse complement strand
TATAATAAAGATAATGTCTCCCTACAGGTCAAAGTTTGGCTAAGTTTGCTGTAGTCTATCATAAATGATTCAGGTTCCCTGACTGCAGAGTTTCTCAGTTGTGACACAGACCTACTTTGTATGCAACATCCAACTTAGTTGTTCCATTTTGCCTCATTAGAATTTGAGGGCAAAGGCAGCTGGAACAAACTTAAAGCTCACGTTGCTTATAATGCCGTACGTAAGAAAGTCCTTCATTTCTGATCCAGAAGTGGCATGTCTTCTGACAGCGTCCATGAAACTACGTCCAGCTGACAACGTACAAATAAGATAAAACTCAGATCTTTCATAGTCTGACAATTATTATCGCATTTATTCTTGCTCTTTAAGTATTAAGAACATGAGGAAAATAATTGAATAATATAGTGACTTTTGAATTACATGACTAGTAGTAAGGCAATTCTTTAAGAGAGAATGTCTGTCGTTCTAAAACTAATTCTTACAGCTGTGATCTCATACTATTTTATCCATTCACTCTTATCTAGTTCCTTCAAAATTTTACTTCACCCTACAGCTATCATTCATTCATATATATCTCTCACAGACAAACCTCTTTGAAGAGGCATATTCATTATCTGTCTTCCTGTCCTCTCTGTTCCCTCATTCTTTAATCTACCTATGTATGGCTTTCCTCACAATCTCCATTGAAATAATTTTGAAAAGGTTTCTACAACCTTCTTTTTGTTGATAAACTCAATGGATATTTGTCAATTCCTCCTTTTATTGTATCATTCTATAGAATTTAACATTGCTATTTAATCTCTCCTTTAAACTCTCTTTCTTGCTCTCTCATGTCTGTGATACCACACTCTTCTGGATTTTCCCTACATTCTCAGTTCATTTTGTCTGCTTATCCTCCTTAACTCAGACTTTAAAACTTTCAGTTTCTTAAAACTTGATTCTAAGTTCTTTCTCTTCTTAGTCTCTCTGTAAATGATCTCCTTATGCTCCCAGTTTCAATTATTATCCATTACAAATTTAATCTCCAAACCAGACCTCTCTTCTGATATTGAAACCCCTGGAAACCCATGTCTTCTACCTTTCCATGTCATACCAAACCCAGTCTTGTCTATTTTGCCTTCGAAACATTCCCTATATCTGCATACCCACCCACTACCTCATAGATCACCTAGACTTTTGTAATAACCTCCTAACTAGTCTTTTCACATTTACTTTTGGCCTCTTAAGTTGGTTCTCCACACAAAGACTGAATTTATTTTTACAAACTGTCAATCTGATTATTTGCTGTCATCCCCACCTAATCTTTTAAATACTTCAGTGGAATTCTATTGTTCTTACAAATTCTTATCGTGGCCAAAAATCCCCTGTGTGTGCTCTGGCTCCCATTTTTCAGCCCCACTTCACATCACTTTTGCAGTTGTTTTTTGTACCATAATCACATTACCTGCTTTCATTTCCTTAAACACTCCTCTCCTCTCAGTGCTATATTCTCTCCCACCTCAAAGTCACCTTCTGGAATGCATCTCTTCCCTTTTCCATCACTTTTCACTCTCCTCTCCTCTCTTCATTCTTTAAATCTTTTTTTTTTTTTAACTCATTCTTTAAATCTTAATTTAAACACACATCTCTTCCTCAGGGAATATTACCCTGACTTCCCTTTCCTAGTATTCAGGTACCCTCTTGTATCCTCTATACTTTCTCTTGACCATTTATAATATAGTTTATAATTATAAACACACACATATGAGCACATATATTTATTTAGTTGCTTGATCATATCTGCCTCTTCTCATAACTGTCACCTCTACAGATAAAAATTGTGTCTGCCTACTCACCATGATCACCATGATTGATGTATATAAGATACTTTGCAGAGACTAGCAAAGGTTATACAAAGCCCTACCAACAAGAACTAGATCTAACAAAATCCATCTATCCAGGACACAATAGAGTGTATGAATAACTGGTAAATATTTTTCATAATGAACACAGAAACATTGCATGTCATTTGAATGAGTCAGTAAATGATTATGCCGGAGATAATTACCTTGGTGGTCCCTAAAGAGCCATGCTTCCCAGTATTCATACCCTTGTATCCTCCTCTCCCTTTGAATCTGGGATAACCCTGTGACTTGCTTTAACCAATGCTGCAAATGTGAGCTGTGCCAGTTCTAGGTCTATGTATTAAGAAGATCTGGAAACTGACTTTTGCACTCTTATGTACCCTGAATTGTTGTAATAAGTTCAGCTGCTAGAGAGACCACCTAAAAAGTCTACGTGAAAAGGAAGAGAGCAGAGACCACATGGAGAGAGCTAAGTTATCCCAGAATCCCCAACTAAGCCTAGTCCCAGCCCACTGCTGACCTGTCAGCTAAATACAGTAACATGACTGATTGCCAACAAGAACAAGCAAATAACTACCCAGCTGGGCCCAGTTCAGATTGAAGAATCATAAAAAATAGTAAGAATGGTTATAATTTTAAGCCATGCAGTACCATATAATGCAACAGCTAAGAACTAAAAACAATCAGGTATCAAATTTAAAAGAATTTTCATATAACTTCAGATGCATCCAGATTTTTAATACGAATATTCCCTTTTTCTGCATAGAAAAAGAAGCCAAAAAATTGTAAAGTGAAAAATTTTGAGATACCATAATAGCATAATTTAGTAGAAGTAAATGTGGCTCACCATTCATTAAAAATGTACATCTGGCACTTAGAGTCACTTCAGAACCTCAGTCCTCTTTTAATACTAACCTTTAGCCAGTATTACTTTTTAAAGTTTATGATGTTTCATTCGCATTCAGAAATGAAAACCACTAAATCAAATCATCCCTTTCACAAGATTAACATATCTACTTTTCTAGTAAAGTGTGGTTTTTGTCAGTTGCAATGTTTCTCCTAAGATTAGACTGTTAAAGTTGCTTTGATTATGAAGTTCCTAAAGATAGGTAAATACAGCTAAAGAGTAAAAGGTAAATATGTAGATCATGAGCTGAAGCTTTTAGAGCACTTCATAGAAGTTAGGAAAAAACAAGTATCATCATCCCTCATTTATAAATGGTCTTCTGAGTTCTGAAAAATGACATTATTTGCCAAAGGCCAATGGAAAAGAATCCATGCTATCAGACAAATTTTCTTCAACAAAAGTCTTTGCAACTAAAATGCCCACATCCTAAATTCTGGCCCACTTACTATTATCAAAAGTAAATTCCTATACAATCAATTTCTTTGAACACTCGCTTGAGTTTAACTCTTAGAGCTCTATTTTTAAAGTAGTAGACCAAGTGGCAAGAATCAACACTTGATGTTGAATACTCCACAGCTGCAAGCATAGCAGCTCTTCAGCAAAGTTTCATTAGAAAAATCTGAAATTCAGCCCAATAATTTTGGACAAAAAATGGTCTTACATAACTCTTCTTCATTCTAATGGTACTTCAGCCTCTTCACAGAAGAAGCTATTTCTGCTGAAGGGGCATTTTCACTCAATTACATTAATTGTTTGGATAGTGTGACCACATAACACCCAAATTTTTCAAAGAAAAGAACCCATCAGAATAGTCAGGGCACCAAACATCTGGGAGTTTGTGTGGGACTACAACTTAAATTTTATGCTTATTGTTAATTTTTTTTCAATTAGCAATCAATTATGAAAGGTGAAAATCTAAAAAAAACAACGATTTTAAAGTGAGAAACTAAAATGTAAGTCTAGAAACTCTTAAAAACTTGCTGAGAACTTTATTAATTTCCAGATGAGTTTTTAGTTATTTTGAAATAGTGTTTATTTTAGAAATCATACAATAAGATTACTAGAATAGAGGTTCTGAAGAAAAAATAAGCCCCTATGCCTGAATATTGCAATATAGGTAAAAGTGGGTTGATGTAATGTCCTTTGTCATGTGGAAATTTATTTTAGTTTGTATTTCTCACTTCTTGAGAGCCACCTGTGTCGTGAGTAAATGACTCATCCTAGAATTTTTTTCTCTGCCATTAGAAGAGGGACTCTGTCCACCAATGTAATTCATTCTTGTTTTGGCAAAAACAATTGTGAAACATTCCTTTTCATTCGAATCAATATAACACTTTTAGAAAAGGAGTAATTGGGCCTTTTTTACTATTACAAAAGTAATCCTTGATCTTTGATTATAATGATGTTTGGCTAAAAAGAACTTTGGGTCAATAGTAGAGAAAAAATGTTAGATTAAATGAGCAGTATGGCATAAGTAAAGTCTCAACCACCATTATGTTTACAAAATTTTCACTGAGGAGTTTTCCAAAATCCCTTGGCAGTCTCAAGTGAACTGGGGCTTAGAAAACAATGGAACTGTAAGCATCATCCATCAGAAGTAGGTAAGCTTTGGCATAGACCCCAAAAGATATCAGTTGAAACCCTTGGTTAAGGTTCGCTCTTTGCACTGGTCTCTCATTATTCCTACCTGTTTACATGGAGAATGCAATAATGACCTGGGGTAGAAGTTTGTTACAGAGAAAATAAAAGGTATATTCATGTAGAAAAAGAAATGTATAATTGGGAATATTTTATAAAGTGGGAATTAAAACTATGCATTTTTTGCGGGGTGGGGAGGACAGGTTCATTCTCCCATTTGCTAATAACAACACCATGATTTTCCTTGTCAAAACTAACACTTTCCCATCTCAGGCAGTTTTGATGAATGACTCTCTCCTGGCTACAGTGATTTGTTCAGTGGGTCATGTGACCAGTGAGATTCGCTCCTGAGACTTTTACTAAAACAGAGAAGCTATTGTTCATTGAGGTTGCTGAAACAATAAGATGTAGTAAGCCTTGTGCACAGTATATAAGTTGGTGCCAAGGTTATATGAGTAGTGTCTGCTTGAATGATGCCAATACAGAGAAAAACTGAGCTGAGCAATGGATAAATGATTCTAATGATATTTTTGAGGTCCTGGATCCAGACCCAACCCTGGAATTTTCAATGACCTGATCTAATTAAGTTGGATTATCATCATTTGAAACTAGTATGTCTAATAAAATCCATGCCTTTAACAATACATAGGGATATGTCAAAGAGACAAAGTAACCAAAAATTATATTTAAAAAAAAAGAACAAATGGGCTGCAGTAAATTATTCAAGTGAGATCATAATAATCCTATATAACCATCTCTGCTATGTGACCGGTCATGATCTCTCAGAATGATGATCCCAAATCCTTCTGTCTTGAGCTTTAATCATACAATTGCTCTGTCCTTGGCTCCATGAGGTCCAATGTAAAATCAAGGTCACAATTCAGCTGCGGAGATGAGATATTAATATTTGAAACAATGGCATCATAACTTAAGTGCATGCCAAAAATGAGTTATCCAGACAGTAAAGATTGAAGACATTCCACTGTGAGCTGACATAGTATAGAGGGAGGGGAACTTCCTTAGTCAATTGTTTAATAAACTCCCCCAATCAGTCTCATTAGCCCTGTTCAAGGCTGGTTTTTCACAAACAAAATCTATACCAACTGTTTCTAACTTTGTAATCTATAAAAGAGAACCACCATCATCTTTTAGTTCTTCATGCACAAAGTAGGCTCAGTAGGATATGTAAATTTAAATTGCTTCAATTAAAGCAGTTCTAAGCAATAGCAATATAAAGTTTAGTAACATTAAGACACAGTGAAATATTGTGGGAAATGCTTTAAAACGCCAGCAGATATTAAGCAATACTCTGGTTATCACTATGGTTCTGCTCACTTAAGACACTAATTTAGTTGTTGACAGGAGTGCAAGTGGGTTACACTAAGCCTTTTGAGTCCAGGAATAATCCTATTTTCTTGCAACTTTAAACGCTTTAGTATCTGGTCAATTTTTCTTGAATTACCAAGCGGATTAGCAATAATTTCCCTGACACTGATGCTTTGCCTTAATCACACATGCCGGTCTAAAATACTGAGGTTCTATTCCTTAGACTCACATGTCAGTAAATCTACACTTGGAAGGCAAAATCAAAGGTGTGTTCTTGGGACACCAACAGAGATATGATATGCCTCCCCAAGCTCATACTCTGAACCACTGTCCTACACTGCAATGAAAAAGGCTATAGATGTTTCTCAAGCACTTGTGTGCTAAATTGAGTAAAGCAGGTTATTTTGCAAAGATCTGGGAAGCATCATTATTACTAAGTATTTCCATAGCAGTGAGTGTGGTTCTGATTGCAACACATAAAACAGTCTTCCACTCCGTCCCTGGAACACAAAAGGTAAACTGAAACCTGCTCTATAGAGCTAATATATTTTCAAGTTGATCTTCAAGAAATTAGAAGTGCCAGCACAGGGAATGAAACAAACAAAATAAAAATTTTAAAAGGTCTTCAGAGACCAAGAAAAAGAAGCATGGAAATTTAAAGAAAAAATTAGAGATCAAAATAATAAGCTGGGCGCAGCGGCTCAAGTCTGCAATCCCAGCACTTTGGAAGGCCGAGGCAAGAGGATTGCTTGAGCCTGCGGGTTCAAGACCAGCCTGGGCAACATGATGAGACCTCGTCTCTGCAATAAATCAAAAATTAGCCGGACTTAGTAGTGCACGCCTGCAGTTCAGCTACTTGGAAGGCTGAGGCAGAAGGATCGCTGGAGCCCAGCAGGTCGATGCTGGGGTGGCCATGAGCGTGCCACTGCACTCCAGCCTGGATGACAGAGTGAGACTCCAACTCAAAAAAAGAAATAAAAATAATAAACACATGTAAATGTGGCAGCAGCCATACTACGACTATAAAAGCATTACTGAAAATTGAGGGAACAAGTGTTAAGTAATTCCACTTACATTTTAATACATGGAGAAGAGAATTTCTAAGACTCTGAAAGATCAGAACTCATATAAATACCTCAAAACAAAATCCCATGGGAATAAG
Organism: Tarsius wallacei; assembly: GCA_963574415.1. Lineage (NCBI taxonomy): Eukaryota > Metazoa > Chordata > Mammalia > Primates > Tarsiidae > Tarsius > Tarsius wallacei. Next base: position 3,929 of record CAUYQG010175977.1, on the reverse strand, counting down.
GTTAGCATAAACATGCAAACTCAGACATCAGATATAACTACATAGTCTTAATGACCAGCAGAAAGAAACCGTAGTTTCTACAAACAGAGAGAGTCTAAGTCACACACTTGTGATTCACTCTTTTCACTCACTCCAATGCACATTCTTTAACATCTACTATGTGATAAGTATTTTGTTAGATAGTTGAGTACCTATAATACCCTTCTAATGTTAACACTTTTTTTATTTTGAGTCAGAGTCTCACTCTGTCGCCCAGGCTGGAGTGCAGTAGCACACTCATGGCCACCGCAGCCTTGACCTGCTGGGCTCAGGAGATCCTTCCGCCCTAGCCTTCCAAGTAGCTAGAACCACAGGCATGTGCCACCAAGACTGGCTCATTTTCTTGATTTATTGTAGAGACGAGGTCTTGCCAAGTTGCCCAGGCTGGTCTCAAACCCCTGGGCTCAGGCAATCCTCTCACCTTGGCCTTCCAAAGTGCTGGGATTACAGGCTTGTGCCACCAGCCTTAATATTAAAACTTCAATGGTTATTTTTTTTAAGCTATCAGATTCCAAAGGCCACTGAACATAGTTCTTGAACCATGCTTCCCTAGTTTAGGATTTCATGGAGCTGTACAATTTCAAAAAACATTTTAAAAAAATACTTTGAGATTAACAGTGTCAACCGTTCCTTTTGCAAATTAAAGACATTACAAAATAGCTGCCATCTACTGTCACCAACATTTCCTTTTTTCTAACAACATAGACTAGGACAGTCAAACTCTCAGAATAAAAGGCAATTTCCCAAGGAATAAGTATTACAGTCTTCCTATACCATATTTGTTAACATTTATATAGTGCTAATGGTGTGCCAGATATTGCTTTAAATGCTTTTCAAATATTAACTCATGCAATATTCATAAAAACACTATGATATAGGCACCGTTATTATGCTTACAAATGAGGAAACTGAGACACAGGGAAATTAAGAAAGTTGAGAGGTCACATAACTGTTATGGTGAGGTTGACCCCACACAGTCTGGCTCAAGTAGATGGTCTTAACCACTTCCCTAAATGGCAATCTACATACCATGCTGTCTCTCCATACATATTCTCATTAAACTTTTGTAAAAATTTTCTTGAGATGCAATTCACGTACCATTTGAAGTGTGAAACTTAATAGTTTCCAGTATATTCAGAGTTGTGCAACCATCACCACAACCAATTTTATAACATCTTAACTAGATGTTCATTAGTAATCACTTCTCACTTGTCCCAAACCTCCCAGTCCTAGGCAGTCACTAATCAACTTTCTGTAAATTTATCTAGTCTAGACATTTGGTATGAAAGGAATCACATAACATGTGACTTGCTTCTTTCACTAAGCACATAATATTTTCAAGATTCATCCATGTTGCAGCATGTATTATTAATACTTCATTCAATCATTTCTTTTTATTTCTGAATAATATTCCATTGTATGGATGTATCACATTTTGTTTATCAACTAATCAATTGATGGACTTTTGGGTTGTTTCTACTTTTCAACTATTACAAATAATGCTACTGTGAATATTCTGGTAATATATTTGTGTAGACATATGTTGCCATTTATCTTGGGTATATACCAGGAAGTATAAAATATGCTGGGTCATATGACAGCTCTATGATTAACATTTCCAGGTACAGTCAAAATGTTTTTCAAATAGGTTGAACCATTTTACAGCACCACCAGCAATGAGTGAGGGTTCCAATTTCTTTCTTGTTGAAAATAATTTGTGAAGGATTGGTGTAAATTCTTTTTTAAGTTTTCTGTTACAATTCACGAATGAAGACACCTGGGCCTGGAAGTTTTTGAGTTAGTAATTCTATCTCTTTACTTGCTATAGGTTTATTTGGAGTTTTTATTTCTTATTGGGTTAATTTTTATAGTTTGCATCTTTCTAGGAGTATGCCCATTTTACCTCAGTTATCCAATTTGTTGGCATATGATAAACCTTGTAATCCTTTATTATTGTATTAATATAAAATTTCTAATATCAAAAATCTTGCTACTATCCAAAAAATCAAGGAGAAAACAGGAAATCAATTTCCTTTTGCTAATTTCTTGCTCTAGGGCTCTTCAAACAGCCCTCCTGGCAAGAAGAAAATATAAACTGTGCTCTAGATCATAGGCTTAAAGTCACAACCACACACACAAAAAAATAGGAACCTTTTATTCTGCTTGAAATGTAATAGCTGCATCATTAATTAAAATGTGTATAGTAAATATCTTCTCATAATTAATTTACAATATATTTATTTCTAAGAAGACTATAAGCACTCCTTAGAGGGTTAAACTCACTTGGAATTCTGCTGACTAAACCCCTAAGACTTTTATATGCTGTGTTTTTCTCATTTATATTTCAGCCTTGTTTATAAATTGTAAATTAGATCTCAAGAAACATCATATGGCGATGCCATTATGAAATCTAGAACCTCTAGCTAACCATGTAGCCTCTGGGAATATAAGCAGTCTCTCTTCTTTAGGCTATAAACCAGAATGATGGCCTAGGTTTCTCTCCTCATCTCTTGTTCTGAACTCAATGATGAGTAATCATTACGTACTGTCTGAGTATTAGAATGGCAAAGGGTTCCAGGGTCATCTAGCTCAGCCCTCTCAGTTCACAAAAACAAACAAAGTAACAAAAAAAACTGAAGCCCAAAGAGGGCAGTGATCTTGATCAAAGACATATAGCTATTAGTCACCAATCTACTGTGATTCCCATCTCAACACATCATCACCCACTCTCCTAATATTTTCAGAATTTGAGACCGCAAATGCCTTATTATGCTATTTGCTATAAAATATTTAAATGAAACTGAAAGGGTGGGCGCCATGACTCATGCCTATAATCCCAGCACTTTGGGAGAGGATTACCTATAATCCCAGCACAAAGTGAGAGGATTACCTGAATCCACAGGTTCAAGACCAGCCTGGGAAATTTGGCAAGGCCTCATCTCTACAATAAATCAAAAAATTAGCTAAGTGTGGTGGTGCGTGCAAGTAGTTCCAGTTACTTGGAAGGCTGAGGTGGAAGGATCGCTTGAGCCCAGCAGGTTGAAGCTGCAGTGGCCATGAGCATACCACCGCACTCCAGCCCAGGTGACATAGTGAGACTCTGACTCAAAAAAAAATCTTTGTAATAAAAAATATAAAAAGCAACATATTATTATGCCTTTAACTTTATTAAACTATTATCCATATGGATAATTACAGATAAATAAATAAAATAAAATAAGCCTTGACTTACACCTCACAATTATACACAAAATAAACCAAAAGAGAAGTTAGGCGCAAATGTAAACTGTACAACTATAAAACTTTTAGAAGAAAACAGGAGAAAAATTTTAGGGCTTAGGGCTTGTTGATGTGTTGTTAGACAAAAAGACAACAAAAGAATAATTCATAAAATAATAAATTGGAGCCGGGCTCGGTGGCTCAGCCTGTAATCCCACACTTTGGGAGGCTGAGGTGAGTGGATTGCTTGAGCCTGCGGGTTCGAGACCCGCCTGGGCAACTTGGCGAGATCTCATCTCTACAATAAATCAAAAAATTACCCGGGCGTGGTAGCGCATGCCTGTAGTTCCAGCTACTTGGAAGGCTGAGGCAGAAGGATCGCCGGAGCCTAGCAGGTCGAGGCTGCGGTGGCCGGGAGCGGCCACTGCACTCCAGTCTGGGCGACAGAGTGAGACTCCAACTCAAATAATAATAATAATAATAATAATAAATTGGACTTCATCAAAATTAAAAACTTTTGTTTGGTAAATGAATCTGATAAAGGGACAAAAAGACAAGCTACAGACTGAGAGAAAATATCTGTAAACCAAATATTAGACGGAGGACTAATTTTTATCTAATTCTTATCTACACTAAAAATTACAAAAACACCTCTCAGAACTCAATCGTAA
>CAUYQG010175974.1:0-23069 GCA_963574415.1 Tarsius wallacei | reverse complement strand
CTTCAAAGAGACACTGTTTACCTCTCTTGGGACACATGGTGGGGGGGTGGGGGGGGGGGAGAGAGAGAGAGAGAGAGAGAGAGAGAGAGAGAGAAAAGCAATTCTAGATCTAGAGTGTTCCATACCTTGCTTATCATGGAGCTTTCAGGTTCAGGCAGCTGATCTAACTAATCCTAGAATGAAAGCCCTTTCTTCTCCTCTGGCCACAAATCTAAAAAAGTGTAACCTGGGAAAACCACCTTGCAGTCATGGGAGTTAACCTCAGAGTAAGTGGGACTGAGAAACAGTTCCTGGATGACACAGTTGGACCCCGTGAAACCAGCCAGTCTGCCCCTGGATTATTTTAAGATAAATAAGTCAGTACATCTCTTTTATTGCTTGAGGAATAGGTATGGGTTTCTGTCACTTGAAACACAGATCACAGCTATGCAAAGAACGTGGCCCTCCAGGGTCTTGCCATCCACCTGTAGAGATCCAAGCCTCACAAAGACAGTGTCCGTCTTTCTAGGACTCTGAGGCTAACTCAATAAATATGACGAGCCTGCTAGCAGGAAGCATTTAAAAAGTGCCCTCCAAGTCAAGAGTAGCAGGTAGGAGCCAGGCTTGTCAGGTGACTGACAGCCTGGAGAGGCTGTTCCAGACTGCAGAGATGTTCCTGTGGCTGAGATGCGTTCAAGAGACACAGACCTTCCTTGAAGTGGAGAGATGATGTGAGCGGAAGACTCAGCTGCAAGAAGAGGAAGAGGCGGTGGTTTGACTTGAGGGGAGTTCCGCGCCACTTGCATATCTGTGCCCAGTAAAGGGTATCCTGTCCACACCACACCTTCCGGTCTGTACCCCCACAGGCCTTTTTTTTCTAGAACCTGTTTGGTGCATTGACACTTGGCTTCTACTGCATCTCCCTGCAGACTTCAGGGAGAAACGTTTGAATGACCAAAAGTGAACTTTGGAGGCTTTACTTGGGTGATGTGGATCAAAGAATTTTCCAAAATTGCCTCAAATAATGTTTAAGGTCATGATCATATTTAAATAATATTATATGTTGAAACAGACTTGAGACTAAGTACAGACGTTTTCTAATTGAGTAGAGTTTATCAACACAGAATCTATAATGTACAAAATAAATTAATAGAGAACCCAACAGCACATGTAATGTTGTAAATATAACATGCTTCTTTAACTAGGTTAAAGTAATAGAGCAAACACATATTATTTGGTGTAAGACACAGATACATAATTTGTACCAATCTCATGGAATTAATTCAATACAAAATGAAAAAAAAACCTTACTATGTTTTTCTAACGGATGCAACAAAAATTAATTTGTAAATATGTTCTCTTTCTCTCCCCCTACTTTATTTTCTCCCTAGTGACTGATATATCACATGTGTATTTCTGTATCACTTTACTGTCTGACTCCTCTACTAGATTGTAAGCTCCTTGAGGGCACGGCCTCTGATACACTGCTGCTCTCCAGTACCTAGAACTTGACATCTAGTAGGTGCCCAATAAATAAGTGTCAGATGCATGAATGCAAAACACACACACAACCAATACAGCAAAAGTATTTTTATGACGTCACTCCAAACACTGACACTGCATACGTTAAACTTCACAGGGGCCTTACTCAAGAATACCTGACTCTCTTTCTTGACCCCCTGGGGGATAAGTCAATGTCCTGGGGTTGCCTGGCCACTTGGGCGCCATGTCTGTTTCAGCCCATCAGTATGTGCTGGGCTTTCCTGTAGGACAGAGTTGCACAGGTGGTGGATGTGAAGCAAACAGGGGAAGGAGGGAGGCGGAGAGTCCTCATCCCAACGTCCCTCTGAACTGCCTGGTGTGTTGCTCCAGCCGCTGGGCCTCGGCCTGGAGCCGCCCCAGGGCTGCAGGGCTCGGGTATTCAAGCACTGCATTCTTGGTGGCCAGTGCCAGGTCCTTAAGCAGGCTGCAGAGGTGGCTGCTGCCACGGAGAATCTCATTACGCACGTCCCTCTCCTGGGTCTCCTGGCACAGTGTGTCTACCAGCTTCTGCCCCACCATGATGACCAGCTTGCTCTGTGTGATGAAAATCTCTGGTGGCTGGCAGCTGCCAAGGCTGCTGCTAAACACGCCAATGGCTTTGAAGAGAGCCCCAAAATAGAGCCGGCAGTGCTCAGAAAGCTGGGCTTTCTTCTCTGGAGTCTGCTGACTCAAAGGCTGGGGTGGAAGAGAGCTGGGATTCTAAAGAAGAGAAGAAGAAAGCAGATAAGAGAGAGACTTCACCAACAGGCTGTGGTTGTCTGCCTTTTCCTGTTTTTGCTTGATTCGCAAGACTTTTTTTTTCTTGGGGTCTCACTCTGTTACCCAGACTGGTGTGCAGTGGCACGATCATGGCTCACTACAGCCTTGAGCACCCAGGCTCAAGCAATTCTTCCACCTCAGCCTCCCGAGTAGCTGGGGCTACAGACCTGCACCACCACACTCGACTAATCTTTAAATTTTTTAGTGATGAGACCTCACTATGTCGCTCAGGCCAGTCTTGAGCTCTTGGGCTTAAGCAATCCTCTAGCCTCTGCCTCTCAAAGTGCTGGGATTATAGGCCTAAACTACCATGCCCAGCCTGCAAGATCTTTTATTTAAAAAGCACAGTTTAGGCAGGCATGGTGGCTCACACCTGTAATCCGAGCACTTTGGGAGGCCGAGGAGGGAGGATTTCTTGAGCTCAGGAGTTCAAGATCAGCCCAGGCAACAAAAAACCCAAGAAGTTAGCAGGTATGGTGGCGTGCACCTGTAACCCCAGCTACTCAGGAGGCTGAGGCAGAAGGATTGCCTGGAGGTTGAAGCTGTGATGAGCTGTGATTATACCACTGCACTCCAATCTGGGCAATAGAGTGAGATCCTGAATCAAAAAAAAATAAATGAAAGGCACAATGTTTTTGTTTAGGAAGTCCAGTAGTGCAATATGTATCTAACAAATTAATGTTACTGTTTTCAAAGCACTATAGCATATATATTAATCGTATATTATAATGTATACATATACAATTGCATTCAATTATGTCAATAAATTATAAGAAACCCATTCTAAAATGTTACACATTGGCAATGACTAAATTTATAACTTCCCATAATGCAAGAAAACTTGGTAAGATTTTTAAATTTACTCAAAGAACAAATTTTAAAATATTTAAAAATCCTCTCTGATTCCAGCATCAGAGGTCTATCAGAATCCCAAAAATTTCCAGAAGAAGCAAACGCACTGATCTATCTGCCTTAAAATGAAAAGATCAATCATACTTGCTACTTCATGAACATTTTACTTTCGTGGATTTTATTTTCTGGAACATGGAACCAACGTCTCTTCAAAGCCTGTACACCACTGAAAGTTCTCAGCATTTAACTCAGGGGCAACAACTCCAGTTAACAATCAAATGCTCCTCTATTTTATTTATTTATTTATTGAGTCAGAGTGTCATGTTGTCACCCAGGCTGGAGTGCAGCAGTACGATCACGGCTACTGCAGCCTTGACCTGCTGGGATCAGGCAATCCTTCCACCTCAGCCTTCCAAGTAGCTGGGACTACAGGCATGTGCCACCATGCCCAGCTACTTTTTTAATTTATTGTAGAGACGAAGTCTCGCCGTGTTGTCCAGGCTGGTCTCGAACTCCTGATCCCAAGCAATTCTCTTGCCTCGGCCTCCCAAAGTGCTGGGATTACAGGCATGAGTCACCACACCCGGCAAAAGCTCCTTTATTTTATAGGGGAAGAAATTGAAACTCAGAGAAAAGAAAAAGTTGCCTGGGGCCAGTCAATTGACAATTTAAAGATCTGAAGCTCTAAGTCAAATTGACTAAGACTTTTCCATTAAATTCCACACTCTCATTTACCTATGATCTCAAAATTCATAACCTGGAAGCACTCAGACAGATATGACATAAAAGGATGATTTTTTTTTTCAGAAGAGGGTTGTGTTCCTAGTGACTGGGAGGGTTGGAAAAGAAGGGAGTTAGACAGGAGGATGATATACTTTGGAGAAGTACATTTGTTAGTAGAATTTCATATTTGGAAAATGAAAAATAATAATTATCTTTAAGATACAAAGTGAAGGAAAGATCAAGATGTCAGTTAAGATTAACCCTCCAGGAGCAGGGAGTTTTAGAAAAACGAGGCAGATACTAGAAATAACGGGCAACAATGAGGTAGACATTGGATCATCAGTGCCTTACTTTGAAAACGTTAACTACTGTATAGGTAAGCAAAAAATGTACTATAATTCTTAACCTGGGATTGTGGAACTACATGGAGATAGTTTGGGTTATCATATTGATGAGGGCATTTAGTAGGCAGGGGCCTTGGGATGCTGAACAGTCCATCCCACATGACAGAGAACTGTACACCAAGTGGTCCATGGCACCTCTAGCCCCACTGAGAAGTCAGTCCAAATCCAGCCACCTGAGTCATAGGCAAGCCTTATAGGTGATTGTGATACATGCAAGTTTAAGAACCACCAGTCTAAGTCATATTAATGTTGAACAAAATGGCATGACTTTCATCAATATGGCAGGCCCAGAGATTAGTGCTTGGGGCTCATGGGACTGAGAGTTTGCCTCTGAGAATGCACATGACTTTGTCCTAGTCACTGGACATCTCTGTCCTTCCTTCTCCCATGCCCTCATCTCCCCTGTAACCTGGGTTGTTTCCCAAACTTATTCAAAAACAGCTTCCACAAGTTATATTCTTTCTGCCTCCCTCTTATCCTGTACTGGCTTCATAGTTTAAGTGGACTGATTGTCTTTTCTTAATTAATTGAAAGGAAACTTAAAATTGGTAAATGGAAAACAACTGTCATTTGCCACAAATAGAAGGTAACCAATACAAATAAGCACAATGATAACATCTTTGATTTTTTTTTTTAAAGAAGAATATCAAGTGTACAAGAGGTGTTAAAGGTATACAAACCCCAATCCAAAACTTTTTTTTTGGTTGTTGTAGTCAGAAGCATTAAAAGTGAGTGCAAGACAGGATGTGAGTCAGTTCTGTTTAATGCCATGTGGGTCCCACCCACAATAACGCTGCAGCACACCTAGGGCATTTCACTAGTGGTCAATGGGTCCCATTCCATTTCCTGGGGGGGCCACTGGGCTTCGTGATTTCAAGGGTTCTTTTGGTTGTTACAAAAAAGGAAAATGACCCTCAAAACCAACTTTCTCCCTTGTGGGCCATGGTTGTGACACTGAATCATCCATAGTAGGTTGAAATGCATCTGGGGTAAGCCAGATTGACCATAAGTATTGGAGAGTGGGCATGACAGCTTACCATTGTTCCTAAGACTTTGTTTTCATCTAGTCGTTGTTCCAAGATGGATTTTTCTGTCTCTTCCAGTTTAGGCAACCTCTGAAAAATAAAATCCCTTCAAATCACAAACTTGAATGGTTTTTACACTAGCGTATAACTTTTTTTTTTTTGAGTGGGGATCTTCCTTTGTTACCCAGGCTGGAGTTCAGTGGCATGATCATGGCTCACCGCAGCCTCAAACTCCTGAACTCAAAAGATCCTCCTGCTTCAGCCTCCTGAGTAGCTGAAACTACAGGTGTGTGCCACCATGCCCAGCTAATTTTTTTTTTTTGTAGAGATGAGGTGTCGCTTTGTTGCCCAAGCTGCGGATATAACTGTTTAAGTTCACTTTAAAATGAGTATAGGCCAGGTACAGTGGCTCACCCCTGTGATATCCAGTGCTTTGGGAGGCCAAAGTGGGAGGATTGCTTGGGCCCAGGAGTTCAAAACCAGCCTGGGCCACTTAGTGAGACTCCATCTCTAAAAAAAAAAAAAGAAAAGAAAAATATATATATATATTAGCCAGGCATAGTGGTGCACACCTGTAGTCCTAGCTACCTCGGGGGGATCACTTGAACCCAGGAGTTCAAGGCTGCAGTAAGCTATAATTCACCACTGCATTCCATCCTGGGTGACAGAAGGAGACCCTGTCTCAAAACAAGCAAACAAACAAACTTGAGCATTCCTTCTCATATTTTTGTTGATGGCCCTCTCCTTATTGATACCAAAGATAACTTTGGCAGCCCAAGGGCTGAATTTTGCCTACTAATGTGGCCTAATATAACACCCACACAGTTTTTTAAAAGTTATGTATTTGTGTATATATATTTTAAATATCCAAGTTTCTAGAATGTGTTAAAGCTCAAAGACCACTAGACACTCAGCAGAACAGCAAGGTTGTATCTCCTTGACACAGTCCTAAGTTACCTGCTGGGCCTCTTGAGGGCTGCAATCCCCGAATTAAAGCTTTTCTTTCTACAGTGTCTGAACTTATCAAGCAAAGTATGTCTAAGAGTAGCTAAAGGGCTGGGCTCGGTGGCTTAGCCTGTAATTCCATGCTGTGGGAGGCTGAGGTGAGTGGATTGCCTGAACCCGCAGGTTCAAGACCCACCTGGGCAACTTGGCGAGACCTCATCTCTACAACAAATAAATAAAAAAATTAGCCAGGCGTGGTAGCGCGTGCCTGTAGTTCCAGCTACTTGGAAGGCTGAGGAGGAAGGATCGCCGGAGCCCAGCAGGTCGAGGCTGCAGTGGCCAGGAGCGTGCCACGGCCCTCCAGTCTTGGTGACAGAGTGAGACTCAAACTAAAAAAAAAAAAAAAAAAAAAAAGAGTAGCTAAAGTCTGGAGGATGATCATACCATAAACATTTTGGAACAATGTTTATACTTCCTCTCTTGTTGCTAGGATACACACTGACAATGACTAAATTTATAAACTTTCAAAAATGTAAGGAAACTTGGTGTTTAAGATTTTTAAAATCAGTCCGGGTGTGGTGACTCAAGCCTGTAATCCCAGCACTTTGGGAGGCTGAGGCGAGAGGATTGCCTGAGTCCGCAGGTTCGAGACCAGCCTGGTCAACATGGTGAGACCTTGTCTCTACAACAAATTTTTTAAAAAATCAGCCAGCCATGGTAGAGCATGCCTGTAGTTCCGGCTACTTCGGAGGCTGAGGCAGAAGGATCGCCGAAGCCAACAGATCAATGCTGAGGTGGCCATGAGCATGCCACTGCACTCCAGCCTGGGCGATGGAGTGAGACTCCAACTCAAAAAAAAAAAAAAAAGGCTTAAAAAATCTACTAGAAGAATGGATTTTAAGAAGAGTTTAAAAATCCTTCAAAATTCTCATATCAGTGGTAAACCTGAACCCCAAAAATTTCCAGAAGAAATCAAAGTATGCTAACCTGTCTGTCTTAATAAGGAGATATGTATTTTACCTGCTAAAAAGGTTTCATCTAGAATTTTACTTTCATGAATTAAAAAATGGAACCAGTGGGCTGGGCATGGGAGGCTCATGCCTGTAATCCCAGTACTTTGGGAGACCGAGGAGGGAGAATCGCTTGAGCCCAGGAGTTTGCAAGCAGCCTAGACAACATAGCAAGACTTTATCTCTACAAAAAAAATTTCAAAAAATTAGCCAGGCATGGTGGCTCCTACCTGTAGTCCCAGCTACTCAGGTGACTGAGGAGGAAGGATCGCCTGAGCCCGGGAGGTCAGGCTACAATGAGCCGTGATCGTGCCACTGCACTCCAGCCTGGGAGTGGGAGTGGGCCTCTGACTCAAAGTAAAAAAAAAAAAAAAAGAACCAGTGTCTCCCCAAAGCCTATGCGCTATGGAAAGATTCTCAGTATCTAACTCAGAGATGTGCACTTCAGGTAACAATTAAAATTTCTCAAACATTTGTTCTATTTTTCTTTAAGAGAAAGCTCACCTGTCCACAGACATTTGATCTATTTTTCTCTAAGAGTTCAGGGGAGTGTTCTTTTTCCCTTTGCTTATTAAAAGGAGGACTCCTTTGGTGTGACTCAATTTCTCTTTGAGAAGGTTGGATGCATTTTACACAGTTAAATTCTACATTTGGTGTCAATTGCATGGTCTCTTCCTTTTCACAGTTCTGCTTAAAAAGGAGCCTCCCGTTGGCAATGACAATGGAAGCAAACCTCTTGATGTCTTCTGGAACCATCCGTGCCACCATGACAAACCTCTCAAGGTCATCTGGGCTGTTTTGGACTTTGTCAGTCACAAGGACTTCCAGGGACCAATTGCAGCTATCCAGACGTTCCTTTGTTTCAAGCAGGATCTGGTAGGAGTTGGAGATTGTCTGTAGCTGATCCCTAATTCTGGCCTGGAGGTTACTATTGGTGAGGTTACAGGCAGTCCCACGGACCCCTCGGGCAAACTCCAGAAATTCTCTTACAGATTCTTCTATGTGATCAGTGGCCCTGTGGATCGCAACGATGTTGGCCTCCAAGTAGTCTCTGAACCTCCACTTCCTACTTACAAAGAGCATCAGGCCTGCTACGGCACTGACCACCTTGTGCTGAAGAGCCATGGCTATCTCTTTGGCCAAGTCCGGGTCCAGGTCCAGGGAGAGCTCCTTTGCTGACTCCTCCGAGGAAGAGCTGGAGGAGGAGTCGGTAGACATGGTGGAGCACGATGAAAGGACACTAGCTCTGCTGTCAGAACTGGAAATGGATAATCTGTCTGATTCAGGGGACAGAGAAGTTGCCCGTCTGGAGAACCATGAGGAATTCTCAGAAGCCTCATTGGCTTTTCCCAGCTCTTTCTCAGACTGAGGGACACTCAACATTGCTTTAGGGCTGTCATAAATGTTGGGCTTGGTGTTCTGCTGTTCCACCCGGGGAATCAGAAAGCTTGCAGGAACCTTGTAGCTGACACCTTCATCCAGAGGGAATGTGTCCCTGGGTGCTGAGATACCACAGAAAGGAATTTCTGGAAGACTGAGTTTTTTCTGCATGAGCACATTGTTATTTAGTCGTGGAGTGAGGGACCAGGCTCTGCTGCTTGGGGGCATGAAAGCGGAGCTAGAACTGGGGACAGTAGGGGCTTCCGATTCTTCCACAAAGCTGGCTAGAGATGTATTTCTGACATTGGCCATTCTTGGAGACACTGGAGTGTCATAAATCCATTCCGATTTCTGAGGATTTGGTAATGTGCTGTAGCCACCTCTTCTTAAGGCAGTTGTTGATGTCACAGGAACATTCTGTCCCTGAGGAAAAACCACACAAAGTCGCCCAGATTAGTAGCAATACAAAGGGGGTCTGAACGACTCATTTGAATCTGAGCATCACTCCCCTGCACAAGTTCCTTCAGTGGCTCCCCATTTCTGTTGTCACTCAAGGCCCTTCACCACCTGCCTCCACCTCTTTTACGCCTCCTTTCTCTCCACCTGGGCCATGCTGACCCCACCTTGTCTGCCACCACAACCGTGTGAATCCAGCCACCCAGCTGTTTACCTTCCCCTTAACTCAGAACACTTATTCATACTGTTGTATTTCATTTTGCCCAAACGGTTTTCTCTGCTCTTAATGCCCTTGAAACCCTTTCCTTTCCATCAAACCAACTCCTATGCGTCCCTTAAGACACTGCTGAAATGCCACCTTCCTTGTAAGATGCTCCTAATAAACTTGGGCATAAGTGTATTTATGGAGCACACGTAGAATTCAATGATAAACATGGATTGCACAGATTTCAAATTAAGTCATTCCTCCATATACAAATACAAGTGTACACCAACATAATGTGTCCTTGAGCTCTGTCATAATGAGATGCAATCATCTAAATTTGCTGAGCTCTAGCTCGGTGCCAGGGACTGTCTCAGGTCCTTTGCAGGGATTATCTCACCTAACACCCCCAACACATCAAAACTGGAACACAGAGACATTGAATGATTTATTCCAAACCACACAGCTAATCCTAATCCCAAATACCAGTGCACTTAGGAGTTTTGCCTCAAATACAAAAAGATCTGTTATGAGGAATTTGCATTCTGATTTTTGACCATGCTAATGGAATTTTCCAGAGGAATTTTAGGTGTTCATAGCATTGCATCCTAGCACCTCTGCACACTTACGCCTGTGTGGCCGGCCAGGGGATGGAGTCCTGCCTTTCGGGGGCTGGCCGGTATGTCATACAATTGTTGGTTCTCTGGCTCCTGAGAAAAGACCACAAAGGAGGGCAACTTGAATTTTCTTTCCTAATGGCTACACATCACCAATACTCCCCATTCCAGTGAATTTTTCCAAAGGAAAACACACATCTCTGAAGACTAATGGTGGACGTCCCTCTGCTGCAGTGGACATGCATTCAACAGTAGGCTTTGTGATTTAAAAAGAGCTGTTTTGGTCAAAGGTGGGGAAAAACCATAGAGATAGTGAACTACAGCTGCCTGAGTCAAAAAGGATAATTCGACTCCTTCTGTGTGTTAGTCTCAAGATTGAATTAAGCTAGAAGAATAGATGAGATTGGGACCTAATATGTCTTCTTTCTTTCTTGTTTGTTTGTTTTTCCCAGTAGAAAATTCTGTGTGTATCACTCATATGTTCATCCTGCAACTTTGTATTGAGTGCCTACTAACTACCAAACACTAAGCCAACAGACACTGTATATGTATGTTAGCAAGAGCAATAAAAAAGGGTTCGAGTGACTCATTTGATGAATGTGAACCTTACTGAGAGCCTACCAAGTGTCAGGCCTCGTGCTTTGTATAAATCTGGTTATTACTCACCTGTTCAGGCTCCTTCAGTGGCTTGAGATAGATGTCTTATATAAAACATTATATTAGGATGTGAAAAATAGGGTCCAAATTCCACAGCAAAGTGAGAGAGCACCAAAAAACAGGTTTTGCAAATAAATAAAGAGCTGGAAATTGGAGGAGGGTTTCTTTGGAGGGAGTTGAGCTTTGAGTCTCCTAGTGTCTCTCTTCAGTTGGGGAAGGGTAGGGTGCCTTTCTTCCCCTCAAGTAAAGCATCGAGTGCTCCCACTGAGGCCATTCAATGACTTATGCTGTGCCCTTGAACTTGGGGTCACGGTGCACAGGGCGAAATCTGGCTTGGGAAAAGTGAAGGTGCCAGGCTGATGACAAAGGGCAGAGTGGTGGCTGTGCTGGGGATGGCCTGCACTCAGGGACAGGACCAGGGGGAGGAGAGCAAAGCACTTGTCTTGGGCATAATATTAAGGGGGTGTCAACAAACACAGTCATTGACCGGATGTAATGGCTCACATCTGTAATCCTAGCCCTCCTCAGGTGGGAGGCCAAGGTGAGAGGATTGCTTGAGCCCAGGAGTTTGAGACCAGCCTGAGAAACATAGTAAGACCCTAAAAAAAAAAAAAATTAGCTGGGTGTGGTGGTGTGTGCCTATAGTCCCAGTTACTCAGGAGGCTGAGGTGGAAGAATTGCTTAATCCCAGGAGATTGAGGCTGTGGTGAGCCGTGATTGTGCCACTGAACCAGCCTGGGTGACAAGGTGAGATCTTGGCTCAAAACAAAAAAACCTCAGCCATCAATGTAAATAATATTCCAATGCAATAATTGTAAAAATCATAATGAATGCAGAAAACTCATGGTGAAAAAAATGTCCAAATTTTACATAAAAACAGAACTCAATGGGGCCAGGATTAGGGTGAGGTGTGTGATGTGTGCCTTCATTTAAAACTCTTGCACCCAAGGTGAGTGCCTGTGCTGCTGGGGTCTACCATGGCAAAGGGAGTGCGTGTTTCCTGTGGGCCAGGTGAGGGTTACACGAGAGCCAGAACAGAATGGTGAGGAGGACAAGGGTGGGGATGATCTGCCTGCCCTGGGGCTGGGGGAGAGAGTCATCAGCCAGAGGGGATGCGTTTGCCCACCTTGGGGCACTTGCAGGTAAGAGATGCTCAGTCAGGAAGTGGGGGTGGAGGGCATGGCACTTGCAGAGATGCCCCAGAAGAGAAAGAATCTGCCTGTAGCTCTCACCACTGCCAACAGCAGCTCTGCAGCATCTCACCAGCAGAACCTGGCTAGTAGGGCAATTCCCCTTCACGACCTCTCTCCCCGCCTGACTCCCACAGCTCTTCAGGACCCTGAGACCACCCAGTGAGTGGGAAGGGGTATAAACCTGAGATAGTGAACCAGCAGACAACCTAGTCAAGCCTCAGGTCTCACTGCAGGTGTCCAGGCCCAGCAAACAGGCCCAAGCCCAGGAAGGCAAAAGCTTGGGCTTTTTTTTTTTTTTTTTTGAGTCAGGATCTAACTGGAGTACAGTGGCACAATCACCGCAGCTTTGACCTCTTGGACTCAGGCAATCCTCCCACCTCAGCGTCCTGAGTAGCTGGGACTACAGGTGAGCACCACCACCGCCAGCTAATTTTTTATTTTTTGTAACGATGAGGTCTCGCTACATTGCCCAGGTTGGCCTTGAACTCAAGTAATCCTCCCGACTAGACCTCCCAACATGTTGGGATTACAGGTGTGAGCCACCGTGCCCAGCCAGGTTTGGCTTGAAGTGAACTAGAAATTTTGATTATTGCCTGGACTGGAGTTGACTCCTTGTTACCTGTGAGTGATCAGGAAGTCATAGAGCTGCTTGGAGTTTTATTTGGGATAGAACTGTGACTCTCAGTCCTGGCTGTGCATTGGAATCATCTGGGAGTGGAAAAATCTGGATGCTTGGGCCCCACCCAGACCTGACACATCAGAGTGTCTGGGGGTGGTGCCCAGGCAGCGGGATGGCCAAAGCTCCCAAGTGATTCCAGCAGGCAAGGGAGATTGAGAGCCACAGACCTGTGCGGGGAGAATGCCACCACAGAGCAGGTTTGACCGGCTGAGAAAGGAGTGAAGTTATTTTTTGACCAGATGAAGCATGTCTTACAAATTTGATACATTAGTTACACATAAGTTTAAAAAATAACTAGCCAGGTTTGGTGGCTCAGCCTGTAATTCCAGCGCTTTGGGAGGCCGAGGTGAGTGGATTGCCTGAGCCCGCGGATTTGAGACCCGCCTGGGCAACTTGGCGAGACCTCATCTCTATAATAAGTCAAAAATTAGCTGGGCATGGTAGCGTGCGCGTAGTTCCAGCTACTTGGAAGGCTGAGGCGGAAGGATCACCGGAGCCCAGCAGGTCGAGGCTGCAGTGGCCGGGAACAGCCACTGCACTCCAGTCCGGGTGACAGAGTGAGACTCTAACTCAAAATAAATAAATAAATAAATAAATAAATAAATAATAAAAATCTTCCCTCGGAGATAATCAATGTGGAGGTAATCAATGAGGATCCGTGTTAAGACTGTGGTGCCTGTCCTTCAAGAGGTTATTGTTTTAAAAGTGTGAGTATATGTGTGTTTATAGACACACATACCTATATAAAATCTCAAGTACAAATGAAAAGTAAAAATATTCAGAATTCAAATGCTATAACATTCTCCTGAGCAGGTTTGGGCTTCACGGACACAAAAAAGCTTACAATGTTGATCTCTAAATGATAATGTGTTGTTTTTTATTGTTTTTAAAAAATATTGATTGACTGATTTTCTTTGTAGAGATGGGATCTTGCTATGTTGCCCAGGCTGGTCTTGAACTCCTGCGCTTAAGTGACCCTCCCACCAAGACCTCCCAAAGGGCTGGGATTACAGATGTGAGCCACCATGCCCCGCCATGGTGTATATTTTGGAGTCTGAGTAGACGTAGCCTCTATCTCTCTCTGTAAAATTGAAACACAATGTCTGTGTGACTCCAGGAGCAGAGGTCCAGGTGAAGTGGGGCCGTTGAACGAGGCTCACCTTAAGGGCTGCAGGGACCCGGCTCTTGACAGGCACATCATACACTTGGGAAGGCAGAGTCGGCAGTGAGGCCCGAGCAGGTCTGGGAAGTGTGAAGAGGGTCTTGGAGAGAAAAGAGGAGGTCAAAGGAAAGACAACGTCACACTGATGATCATGGACATGTTCAAAATTACCTCTTAAACAGCAAAGACAGTTGGGTAGACACCCTGGAGGTGGTTGCCTGGCACTGCGGATGGGCGGGCCCCTCACTTTCAGGAGGTTCCTGGGAAGGGCAGTCTTCCTTACTGGGGGGTCCACAGCAGCCTTGATCTGCCTCACCTGGGAAGCAGGTTGACTTGCAGAATCATAGGTCCACACCCATAGTACTGAATCTCTGAGTGCCAAGGAGGGCTGGGAACCTGTGGTGTAAACCCGCTTGCCGAATGATTCAGACATTCTCCAGGAATCCAGAGGCGGTGACTGTGATCCTGGGTTACTCGTGGTCGCTCATCTAACAATGCTGAGGTCATAGCCGTGAACGAGACAAGCAGAGGGGGCTTCCAGGGTGTAAGGTGTAGGGACTAATGAGGTCTGGGGGGACACCAAGGCCTGTCCAAGGATGTGTCACCTGGGCTGAAGGCTGACGGGAGACTAGGAAGTGACCAAATGAATTGTGACAGGCAGCTTTCACTAGCACCAGTGGGTGGCAGAAGAGAACTTGGTGGTTTGGAGCAATTTAAAATTATGGAAAGGAGGGAGGATGGGAGAGAGAGAAAGAGAGAGAGACAAGTGTTAACAGGGAGCAGCTCAGTTTGGACTTGATCTTACAAAGGGCAGGTAAGCCAATCAGATTTATATTTTATTGACCGAGTGTAGTGACTCTTATCTGTAATCCTAGTACTTCGGGAGGCCAAGGTGGGAGGATTGCTTGAACCCAGGAGTTCAAGACCAGCCTGGGCAACACAGTAAGAGCTCACTCTGCAAAAAAAAATTTAAAAAGTAGCCTGGCATGGTGGCATGCATCTATAGTCCCAGCTACTCAGGAGGTTAAGGTGGAAGGATCTCCCTGGGTCCAGGAGGCTGAGGCAGTGGTGAGCTGTGATTGTGCCACTACACTCCAGCCTGAGTGACAAGAGTAAGACTCTAACTAAAAAAAAATATATATATATATTAAAATATATATTATATATATTTATTTTATATATATTTATATATATACATATTTTCTATTTTAAAGATATGGGGTTAGGTATACAAATGGTCATTGTCCAGGTAAAGTTTGGGCCTCACTTTGGTCCCTATGTCACCTGGTTTGAGATCAGGTACCCTTATTGATGAAGTCTGCCCCCTCCCCTGCAGTGTCCCGTCACTGCCAAACCCTTTCTTATAGAATTGTGATCATTGTTCAGGGTCTGCTTATGAGCGAGAACATATGGTGCTCAGTTCTTTGTTTCTGTGATAGATCACTTAGTATTATAGACTCTAAATCCATCCAAGTTGCTGCGAAGTTCATAATCGTGTCCTTTTTTATGGCTGTGTAGTTAAAAAGTTATTATATTTTATTGAGAGCACTTGGCCAGTTATTGCTCATGTGTCTTTCAGCTATGGAGTTCGTGTGTATAAATGGAAACTTTGGATTCGAGTTCGTCTTCTAGAGCTCAGTAATGTTGACTTGTTGCTGGGCACCACGCTGAGTGCCACAGGGCAGGAGTTTCCAAGCCCAGCTAAGGACCTGAACCACTTGGTAAATTTGAAAATAATACAGCTGCCAGGGCTCCCGCCTCAGACCTCTTGAACTAGAATGTCTCTGGGAGGCACCTAGAATGGCAACTTTTTAGAGCATAGAGGGTAATGTCTGTCACAGGCTTAAGGTCTAAGGGGAAATAAGGTCTGGGCACACCTGGACTCAAGCTGGGAAGTGAGACAGGGTCTGCAAAGGAGAAGAAGGAGAAGATGAGCTTCCCACCAGGGTCCCTAGGAGTCTGACACTGAGGAGGGGGCTTTCAGGGCAGGATCATTGGGTGGTTATGGTTAAATGTGTGAGACATGGTGAGGGGAGAGTCCAAGTGGAGGAGAGACTTCTGAGGACTAGGCCAGGGTCCCTGGGGTCCCCAGGACATGGCACTGGGACTGGCATGTGGTAAGTGCTAGTATTTATCTATTCGTTTGGCGAATGAATGTGTATGGCTTGGAATGGCAAAAATTAGCTTGGAGTGTAAGAATCCACCCCGCCACTCATCTGTCTGGATTCACAATCGCGGCTGCAAGGCGAACAGGGCAACGGTTTCTCCCAAGGACACACTGTGGCTGCCGAGTCTCAGAACAGCCCCCTTCTCTGGGGAACAGCTGCTTTCTTGCTCCCTGGGAAACTGAGTTCTCTAAAGTCCTAGGCTCTCAGGTGCACAGCTTCCTCAAGTAATAGCAAGAAAAAAACATCCCCGTGTTTCCTGCAGGATCAGAGTCATTGACACAGCCTTGATTCTCAGCCTCCAGTTCAGAAACCAGTGGGTCCAAGAGCAATTTCACTACAGTTTCAGATAAGGGATATCTGGGCCCCAAGTTCCTTCACTTTGAAGTTGCTGAGGAGAAAGCAACCCACTTGCAGTCTGAGCTGAGATGAACCCCTCTGCCTCTGCCCTGTGTTGAATAGCGCCTGTCAAGATACGGGTACGGTGACAGATCATCTAAAACCCGCCTTTCCCCACCCTATAACTATGCTGCCTGTTCCTCTGTGAGTTGCCCGGGTTCCTCTGCTCTGCCATCTTCCTCTTTGTAGTTAATAAACCTGACTTTATCTCTGGAGGGACAATTGGTTGATTGGTCTAGGACAAACCCATCAATGGTTCCCTATGGCATTTGGATTAAATCCAAGCTTCTTATGAGGTCCCTCAGACCATGTTGCAGCCAAGCCCAGGGACCTGGCATGAGTGGTCCTGACCACCGGCTGTCACCTCCACTCCTCCTCCCTCCCTGCCACCACTTATGTGAACACATCGAGCTCTCTGCCACTGCAGACCCTTTCCAAATGTTGTCCCATCACCTGTTTCCTCCCTCTGACTTTGAGCCCAGTTTATTCATATGGTTGACTGTGTGGGCCACATACTGCACATCCAGAGAGTAAAGGGACTTTCCTGCGTAGGACATTTCAGATGGAAGGAAGCCAGCTCAAAAATGCCCAGTGCTTCTTAGAAAACGTAGGTTCAGAGTGGCAACTAATTAAGGAAGATGCTTGAGAAACATGGTTTCGAAAGGTTTAGGGAAACTGAACTCCAGTTCAGAAACCAGTGGGTCCAAGAGCAATTTCACTAGGAAATCAGGCCCTTTTCTCTTGCTATACAAAAGAGCCCCCTCTGAATTTAAACTGAAATGCTCTTTATGTGTGTGTGTTTTAAGTCAGGCCAGCATCTTATATTAAGGAAGTTGGAATGAAAAGTAAAACAAAACTCAAGATTGTGGTTACCCTGAAGGGAAGTGACAGAGAGAAGGCACAGGGGGCTCCTGGGGTACTAGTTCTATTCTGTTTCTTTTTATTTATTTATTTTCTTGTCAGAGTCTCACTCTGTCACCTAGGCTGGAGTGCAGTGTGGCACATTCAGGGCTTACTGCAGTCTCAATCTGTTGGGTTCAGGCGATCCTGTGTGACCCTGGATAGCCAGTTTTACCTCCCTGGGAATCAGTTTCCTCATCTGTAAACTGAAGAGTTGTTCTCATCTAAAGGTCCACAGAGGTCTCTTGCACGCACTGAGATATTTGATTTTGACATGTAGACACTTTTCATATGACAACTTGAGAAAAGTGACATGTTTCCACCTTCTTGGGTTTTAATTTGGGGCCACCTTTTGTCTAGACATGTAATATAAAAGGGAGTCTTTGAATGATCACTAGGCCATGTTTCAAGCCTGTGAGCTTGCCATCTGAAAACTTCCAAAGCCAGCGGCTTGGACTTGCCTACTTCTACAAATGGCCGCTTCTGCTTAGAATTTGTTTCCTGGGTGGTCTCAGACTCAGGATTAATGGCTAGATTATGTGAGTAGGGAGGAGATATCTGCCTTTTCTGTGGATCCGAAATCCTTAACTGATTATTAACTATTCTTCTTAGGCTGGGTATGGTGGCTCATGCCTGTAATCCCAGCACTTTAGGAAGCCAAGGCTAGAGAATTGCTTAAACCAAAAAGTTTGAGACCAGCCTAGGCAACATAATGAGACCTCATCTATACAAAAAATAAAAAACTTAGCTGGGTGTGGTGGACACACCTGTAGTCCCAGCTACTGGAGAGGCTGAGGTGGAAGGATCCCCTGAGCCTGGGAGGTAGGGGCTGTGGTGAATTTTGGTCGAAACACCGCACTCCAGCCTAGGTGACAGAGTGAGACCCCAAAACACACACACACACACACACACACACACATACACACACACACACTATTCTTCTAGTCCTTCTACCTCCTCCCTTCTTAGAGTAGGGGAAGAAGAGAAATAATTTAGAAAAACCAAAAGACACAGCTGGTGGTGACTTTAGAAATTATGGGGATCTAGCCCTCTCTTGATATAGAGGAGGAAGAGAAACATAATGTTCCCAGTGGCTGAGGGAGACAGTGGCTGCCTCAGAAACAAGTGTGTCAGGCTCTTGACTGCATCTGTTGCTTTAAGAGACCTCAAGCACAGAGATGGCCAAAAAATTAAATACATAACTAGTAGGTGCGGGAGAAAGAGAGCGAACATGTAGACAGGGCAGACATGGAGGGAACTAAAGGATGGAAAACAAGGTAGGAAAGTTCCCAGGTGTTTTACTGTGGCTACCTCAAGAACCCCACTCAGCAAAGGGGCCCTGAATTCCCCTGTGGTAGCTATGGTTTCCGTTGGTGGCTACCACATGTACCAGCGTGGGCTCAAATGGTTGACACATTTCACAACAAAAGCCCTGACTGCTTTTCTGAGTTAAATTTCAATTGTAAACTCCTCTTTCCTTCCACACCAATGTCAGTCTAGAAGGAGGCAGGGGTGTCTCTGTTTCTGAAGTTGTATGTTGTGTTTGACCAACCTCATTCATTCGACAGATATTTACTGAGTGCCTGACAGAAGCCTGACCACGTGTTGGGTGCTGGGGATACCTGGCCAGCAAACAGAGGACATTGCATCTGTTTCCTTTTAGGGAGGAGAGGGACATAGCCATGAGTTTTTGTTTTGTTTTGTTTTTTCCTTGATGACTTTGGAAAGAAATTCAAATTGACTTCAAATTGACTTTCCTACCTTGTTTTCCATCCTTCTTAGAAGAAGCACCACTGAGGCCTTGCTCTGAGTCAGCTGCTCAGATGGCAGCTGAGGGTGCTGGGCCCAGGTTGGGGCTAGTTGTTCCAGAAAAGAGAGTTAGAGGGCCCACCTTGGAAGGCTTCAGCAGCTTCTTCCTGGTGTTTGCAGCCAGCACCTGTGCGTGGCAGCTGTTCTATGTGACAACTGTCTGTTTCTATGCCTTGACAGCCCAGAGAGTCAGAACATTTAAAGTATTCAAGATATTTTAAGAAACCGACACTTTCCTGTTGAAGGCAGCCTGGGAAGCTGGTGTGGAGGAGGCCTGAGTGGTCAACGGCACATCCCTGGGTCCCCACAACATGTACATAGGGGGAGTGGCCTTTCCCCGGACACAGATCTTGCCAAGACCCTTGCTAGAGCTGCAGCCAGGTGAATATGTCACTTGAGCTGAAAGCAAGGCATCTGATGGCAGGAAACACCCATGGTGACTGATGAGTGCCCATCCGCTCTGCACTCTTAATGCCTCATGCAGGCTAGGGCTTTGGGGAAAAGAGTACATTCTTTTTCTCCTTCCTTCCTTTAATTATTTTCCTTATTAACAGCCAAAAAAAAAAAAAAAGTTTTCATTCTGCTTTACTGAGTGCTTCTTTTTCTTTGTTTTTTTTTTTATTTTTTAAATTGACGTTTTAAAAAACTACAACTATCGCCGAACATGATGGCTCATGCCTGTAATCCCAGCACTTTGGGAGGTGGAGGCTAGTGGATTGTCTAGTTCAGGGATTCGAGAACAGCCTGGGCCCCGTCTCTACAAGAATTCAAAAAATTAGCTGGGGGTAGTGGCGCGTGCTTGTAGTTTCAGCTACTTGGAAGGCTGAGGCAGAAGGATCGCCTGAAGCCAGCAGGCTGAGGTTGCGGTGGCCGTGAGTGTGCCACTGCACTCCAGCTTGGGAACAGAGCGAGACTTTGACTCAAAAAAAAAAAAAAAAAATTTAAAGCTATCATCCAAGTTCAGTATAATGTACAAATTAACTTCCTAATCAATGGCATCGATGACTTTTTCCTCCCATATTCAACAGTGCATCAAGTCCTCTGAGTTTGACCTTTTAACTTTCTTGATTCCAGCCTCTCATCCATCCCTGTCCCCCTCTCCACAGCCTTAACTCAGCTCTTCATCACTGTTTTTCTTCTGACCCAGCATCACTTTCTAAGACAACCTCACTGACATCTGCACAGGTCCCCCACACTCTGCTCCCTGCCCCTCCCCATCCAGC
The DNA here is from genome assembly GCA_963574415.1 of Tarsius wallacei. Lineage (NCBI taxonomy): Eukaryota > Metazoa > Chordata > Mammalia > Primates > Tarsiidae > Tarsius > Tarsius wallacei. The sequence continues at coordinate 2,988 of CAUYQG010175974.1, read as the reverse complement.
CTTTCTACTGTCTGTCTTCTTATCACTGTAGCCTGTGCCAGTGACATGAGTGTTAGTGACAATGTGTCTATTTGTTCATCAGATAGCTACCCCATGCCAGGCTCCCCAGGGTGCTAGGAACACAGGAGTGAATGAAATAATATTCCCTGCTTACTGCCTTCCTTCACTTTCTCTTTAACCAATTCCATTTCCTTGGGGTACTCAATCTTGGTGTGTGTTCTTCTAGGTGTCTATTTATGTATGAATTTCCACATACACATACACAGAATTCTTTTTTTTTTCAGTCGGGGTCTCACTCTGTCACCTAGGCTAGAGTGCAGTGGCACAATCACGTTGCACTGCAGCCTCGGCCTCCTGGGCTCAGGTGATCTTTCCACCTCAGCCTCCTGAGTAGCTGAAACTACAAGCATACACCACCATGCCCAGCTAATTTTTAAAATTTTTTGTCGATACGAGGTCTCGCTATGTTGTCTAGGCTGGTCTCGAACTCCTGGTCTCAAGTGATCTCTTGCCTTGGACTCCCAAAGTTCTGGGATTACAGGTGTGAGCCCCCTTATCCTTTTTAACAACTGCAATTGCACTGTGGTGATACGCCAGCGTTTGTGTAAACCAATCTTTCCGTTAACAAACATGTAGGCATCTTCGGCTTTTCTCTGAAATAAAGCCATGGTCTCCTCATCCAGACATGTGTTTGCCTGCCTGTGTGCTTCTGTAGCGATTCTAGAAGTAGGATGTCTGGGTTGGAGGAAATATACATTTTAAATGTGATACATAACTTCCTGCTTCTGAACTCACGATAATGTCATCCTGCCATTGGTCCCTGGTAGTCCTAGGGTCCCTTCATCTTGTGAAAAGACCACCATAAAGATCTGCAGTGCCTTCCTGCACTGCTCGACTAAGTGTTTGGTTTCCCTCAGAGTGGTTAGTTTCAGAGAGCTGGGAGTCACAGAGAGGCTGGGAGTGTCAATGACAAGGAGGTGGTTGGTGCTGGGTTCTCCATCCTAGCCCAGTGCACAAGCTCCCCAGGTGTGATGGCCAATGATGTGGGCTCCCAGTATGTGCATTTGATCTGAGGGCCATCCATGACTCAGGGTAGTTACGCTCCTGGATGTTTCCTGCCCCTGGACCCATCTTTTCTGTTTGAAATATGCATACCTGTTTTGGAAAGCTTAGAGCTTTTTCACAGATGATTCTGGCACTGGTGGGTGGGTCAGGGAATTCGTAGACTTGGGCAGTGGAGGGCGGGGGCCCCTCCACCCAACTCTTCATCTGCTCGTAGACGGGACCTGGATGGGGAGGGTGGAATAGGGTGGGCACCTGGTAGGTCCCCTCTGGGTAGGTGAGAGCTTCTTCTAGGCCTCTCAGGAGTGGGGGACAGGGCCTGTCTGTGGTGGCCTCTGTGAGGATCTGGAGGCGGTTGGCGGGGGCCAGGCCTTGCCTCCCGTGGAGCAGACACTTCCACCAGCCCTCACTCTCTGGCACGTTTTGCTCCAGAATGGTCAGGATGTCCCCTCTGCAGAAAGCCAGCTCGTCAGAGCAGTCAGGGCGGTTGTCATAAAGTGCCCTGGCCAGGAGTGTCTGGGGACAGAGAGAGAATCTGCTGTTAGCACCATGGTTAGTGATCATTCACCCCACCCAGAACGCTTGGCACACATTCATAAATGTTATTTTACTTCATTTCTTCTGCCCCAGAGGCTCTTGCCCCTGCTCTTTGCTGGAATTTCCTTCCCAACCTTGGGGTCCCTGATAAAATGTCACATCCTCAGGGAAGACTCTTCTGCATGCTGAGAGATGAGGTTGACTTGCCTGAATATGATCTCATGGCTCTATTTTTTTGTTTTTTCTTTTGAGTCAGAGTCTCACTCTGTTGCCCAGGCTGGAGTACAGTGGCACGCTCATGGCCACCTCAGCCTCGACCTGCTGGGCTCAGGTGATCCTTCCACCTCAGCCTTCTAAATAGCTGGAACCACAGGCATATGCCACCACACCCAGCTAATTTTTTGACTTGTAGAGACAAGTTCTCACCATGTTGCTCAGGCTGGTCTTGAACTCCTGAGCTCAGGCAATTCTCTTGCCTCTGCCTCCCAGAGTGCTGGGATTATAGGTGTGAGTCACTGTGCCTAGCTTCATGGCTCCGTTTTAATTTGTGGAAACTGTGACCCTCGTAGTTATTTAGTTGAGTGCAGCATAGCGCATGGTTGTGTTGAAATTACTACCTGTGTAACTTTGAGCAAATTAGCTACCTTTTCTGAGCCTCAGTTTCTTCATCTGTAAAATGGTAATAATAGTAATGCCTACATCATGGGGTTATTGTGAGAATTAAATGGGTTGAGAGATATATATTTATATATATTTATATACATACATGTATACATATAAAACCATTATATATTATATACATATGGAAGTATCTGTGTGTGTGTGTATCTGTGTGTGTACCTTATGTAACAGTGGCTGGCATTTAGTAAGTGCTCAGTATAGGTTGGCTGTTACTGTCGTAACTGTTAACTGCTATTTATCTGGCTGTTGCTATTTTTCTTCTGAAGTGGATTGGAAGTTCCCTGACCGCTGGGCCCATGCCTCGCTTTGCTGCATGGTCCCCAGCGTATGTATCAGGCCAAGGTATATAAGAGATGCTGAATTAGTGTTCATTAATAAGTGGATGACAAGGAACTCGGGAAGTTAATGACTTGTCTGTAGTCACACAGCCGGAATCAAACCGAGTCTCCTCAATGCTCTGATCCTTGATCTTTCAGTAAGACACACGGCCTCCCCTCCACCAAAAATCACCTTGTTGCCAGATGCAGTGGCTAACACCTGTAATCCCAGCACTTTGGGAGGCCAAAGTGAGAGGACTGCCTGAGCCCACAGGTTTGAGATCAGCCTGGGCAATATGGCAACACCTCATCTCTACAATAAGTCAAAAAACTAGCCGGGCGTAGTGGCACAGGCCTGTAGTTCCAGCTACATGGAAGGCTGAAGTGTAAG
>CAUYQG010175973.1:0-40284 GCA_963574415.1 Tarsius wallacei | reverse complement strand
CAAATCTGACATTATTATAAATGCTTCAAATTATTTTTTACCTTGCCTGTAAAAATTACATTAGTTCCCCAAGTTTTGCTTCTGCACACATTCAAAAGGCTCCATATGATTCCAGTAGTGGGAAACTGCCAAGGGAGGGGGTGGGTTGACAGTTGAGGGAAACTGCCAGGGGAGGGGGCCACACCTCATTAGCAAGGGAACCTGCGTAATGAACTTTTGTATACCTAAAAAAATAAATACATAACAGATATTTAATGCCAACATCAATAAAATAAATAAGCAAAAACCAATAAAAACTTGTTCCTAAAATCCATCCTTTCTAGTCTAATAATCTTTTACTGCTGTTTGCTGATTTAATGCTTTGTGGAGTAAAGCTTGTTAAACAAGTTGTAAAGAAAATATTCTTCCATCCTAAATAAACTGACTCAGGAACAGAAATCCAAACATCACATGTTCTTACTTATAAGTGGCAGCTAAACGAAGTATATGCAAAGACATGGAGAATAGTAAAATAGACACTGGAGACTCGGAGGGGGAGGAAGAAAAGGCGAGGAGGAACCAAAAAATTTGCCTATTGGGTACTTTGTGCGCAGGTTGGGGTGATGAATGGTAGGTGGTGAGTACTTTGTTCACAGGTGGGTGGGTGAGTGGTGAGTAATGGCCCAGACCATTTGTATCCCTCAAAGCTATTGAAATAAAAATTAAAAATAGAGAAATATACATTTTAAAAAGAAAACATTCCTGAAATGTTATTTAGAAAGAAAAATCTTAGACATCCAAGCTTTCATTGAGTTTTAGAATTAGAAAGAGTATTCAAGGTCATTTGGTAGATGCAGAGGTCTCTTGCTTTAGATGAAAAAGCAAAGAACCAGATAACTATGCCAATGGGTGAAATAAACCAAAGAGTAAATCATTAGTTAAGATAAGTAACGATTAATGTATGCAAGGGCTAATAAAGCATTTCCAGGTGGATTAATGTATAACAATGTCTAGGATAAAAGCCTAAGAGGAATCAGGGGGGATAGGAGAAACTCAGCAATAGAGAGGGCACACAATAGATTTGATTCTAATTACTATCACACTGATGATACGAATCTCAGAAAATCAACCTAGTGTTCCCGAGAAACTCCACAAAACATAAGCATATTTGTATTTAAAGGTTGCAACATGGAAATCTGCGAAGAACATGGATGCTGAACTGGCTCACATTTCATAAAAGGCGAAAAGAAGCTCACTGCCTTAATGGAAACCGAACCCAACCCATAGAGCAGATGTTTCCCTTTAGCAAACTTTCAAAGCAGCAGGAACTTGCATTCAGGCAGGAAACTGGCAGAGCCTCTGGAGCCATTTCTAAGCAGCTATGAGAGTTGAGAGAACGTCCTTGAAGACCTGTGCTCTGGTTAAAATGGGAGTGGAGGCTTTGGCAGACTGTGCTTTCGGCTGCCGGCCAGCGATTTTGAAAAGTATGACAGCTAATGTGGCTGCCCAGATAGTTCTTTGGCTGCACCTCTGGTTGGAAGACATGATTCTGAAAGAACTCCTCCACACAGGAATTCCATTTGGCAAGGGCTTGCTTTTTGGCATGGATATGGAAAGTCTTCTTGAATAAGCATTGAAGAATAAATTATGTCTGCCTCAGGATAAAACTTCTGGGGGATAGAGAAAGAATTAGGCAGCAGATTACACAGAGGCAGAAAGTTTTGAACTGGCAAGAGACACTAGAAATTTGCAATCGGGAAAAAAAATGACCCCATTGCAAGAAAAAAACTGGAAAGTTCTTCAAAGGATCCAGGGAAAAAAAAAAAGGGAGCTAGTCTAGCTACTCAGTCATTGCTCTGAATGAGGGACCCAATAATAAAGATCATATGTGAGTCAAAGATGGGAAAATGCACACTTAATTCAAGCAAGCACTTATCTAAAATATTAAAAATGTTTTGAATTATGTAAAACAGATTTTACAATGTAGAGACCTGGCACCACACTCATCACGAGTTCACAGAGTGCTGACCTAAATTCCCAGGCCTGGCTTCTTCTGTTACCTGCAGCCTGAAATCCCATGGGGGCACTGACTACATGTGGGTTATTAACATCGAATCTGACATGAAACATACAGTGTGGAGCTTTCAGTGCTGGTATCCTCATGGTGCCTAACAGTGTCCACGTGCTTCCTTGGCATGTAAAATGTCATCAGGTCTTCAACTATTTCTGTTTCTATGCAGCTTCTGATGTGGGAAAAACAGCATCGTGTTTTGATCATAAAAGGTCATACGGACTATTTTTTTTCTCTTTAAAATATGCAATCACAATTAATGACACTTGGTAGTCTGCTTGTAAATGGTGTCTTCATTGTCATATTATGAGTTTTATACCATCTTTGTCAATGTCAACACTTCATGTCAGATCAAAATATTCACATTTCTTTTTCCAGTATGTTCATATAATAAACTTTTCCTTAATAAATGGATTATCAAATAACAAAATTAAATATGCAGTCATGACTGCTTGAGTCTTGGGAGAGAAAAATTGTTTTCCCTGGGGTGTCAGGTAAAATACAGGATGCTCAGTTTCATTTGAGTTTCAGATAAACAGTGACAAATGTGTTTTTAGTGTAAGTATTCAAATTTAACTGGGTGTCCTATATTTTATTTGCTAAATTAGGCAGCAAATTTTAGGGACAGTTTTACAAGTGAGAGAGATCTGTTCTCGAGTTTCTATTGCTATAATTTATATAAATTCTCTTGGATGGAGTCCAATGTCAGTGAACTAACAACAAAATTTGCTTTCTGTAGAACATTGAGAGCAAAGTTCAGGTACAATCCTTTACCTGGCCCGTGAGTTTATTGTTTTTGAAGAGTTGTGTTTTATGCCTTGACTTCCAGGAGGGGTACTGGGGGGGGCAAAAGATTTGCTTGATGAAGATGGGGTGGGGGAAAAGAAGAAAGAATGAGAGAAGATGGAGCCGATAAACGTACGTCTTGGTGATTACATTTACCAGGTTGAATAGTTACCAGTTTTTCCAATTCCTTACCTATGTAACCTTGGCTTATTATGTACTCACTAAAACAAGACGTGACAATTATGGAGGACAGTGCTTGACACAGAACAGGTGAAAACAAAATATTGACTCCTGTCGTGTCAAGGATGTATCAGCAATTGATACTGGAAGCTTGAGACTTAAATGAATATCGTCAAGAGCAAGTTTCAAAATACGAATGCTTTAAACTGATATTAGAAAAAAAAAAGACACACTGTAGAGTAACACAACGAAAGAATCAAGGTACAGCATGTAATTATAACTTAAAAATTAAATACACTGCTGCTGTTGTGTCTTTGCAGAAGAAGCTTAATCAAAAGGCAATTTTACCCAGTAACTTGAGGATATTTGAATTCCATGGGTAATTGCCTAATGTAAACTCAGAGGACACATATTTACAGTCAGCAGTTTTGAAAAACACTACTGCAGAGGATTAAAGTCTTACTAGTGATATCCATCCTCTTCAAGTTTAGTGTAGTGAGTACAGATAACTTGGCTCAGAAGTTCGACTATATTAAGTTATTAATTAGCATATTTGACATAGCTATCTCACAAAGTATCTCTGGATGTGATTATTATGAACTGCTAAAAAAAAAATGTGTTTTCAGCATCTTGTTTTGGTTGGGTCTAAAAATATTTCTGAAGTAAATGCTTCTGTTTTGCACATTGCTTCTACAACATTATGAACACATTGGAATCAGGGTCTGTGGATATTTTATTTACAGGTTATCAGGCCCTTTACACTATGTATGTGCACATTACAAAAATAATAAATCAAAGAAAATATAAACGAGTAAATGCAGTAATTAAGAAAGCAATAAAGGAAAACCCGTTTTCAACTCTGAGTAAATATGCATAGTTTATAAACATTGTGTTTCACTTGCATGGCTCAAATTACTGACGTGCCTTTTCTATTTAACTTGAAAACTGTTAGGCATGATATTTCCCGAAAATTTTAATGAAGTTGATGATCTTTTTGTAATATCATTTCCCTGACAAAAACTTACAATACAAATAGGAGAATAAGTGTATTAAGCAATCAAATGATAGAAAATTTAGACTTTCAGTTAATGTTACCAATTTATATTTGGATGTCAGGTTTAATAAGTATCTACTTTTCTGAAATAATGAGTCAGTTTGTAAGAGCTAGCGTACATACGTTGAGAAGTAAAGAACTTGCAACATTTCTTGTATAGTTGAAATATTTGTCCTGAAATTGTAAGGTTGTGAGTAAAAAAAGATATTATTAATTTTTTTACCTGTAAAATGAGCATAATAATATCTATTCCTCAGGATTAAAGGAATTTCTATACAAAGCACTTAGGCAAGTCCAGCGTTGTTGTTATGTTGGCTTTTATGATCATCAAACAAGTCAAATCTTGACAGAAAATACACGAAAAAGGATTAGTGTTGTAATCAGAAAAAAAAAATTCAGAAAGGTAGATAACCATACATGAAAATTGCCATTGAGTTACATAATAATAAATGCATTAATGAGTTTTTTGTTTGTTTCAAACCAAATACTTCTTAGAACAGTCATAGAAAGGAAAATGGTGACAACATAAAAAAGACAGTGATCTTTAAGCCAAATCCAAATAAAACCTCATTAAAATTTGTCAAGTGTCAGTATGTTTCCTTGAGACAGGGTATGTCCGGAGACTCTCAGGCCTTCATGGCTTTAATACTAGCCTAAACTTTCCTACATTTAGCCATATTTAGTTTGAACTCAAAATAAGAAGCTAGTGGAGTCACAAGGCAGGGTCCATTTCTTCAAATTCTATCTTCTAGAAATAGCAGGACTAAAGTTATGTACTCTTCCCCTCACTTCACCAAGTCAATCTCTCTATCCCTTATGACTGTACTTCCAATACAGTAAACACTAACCACATGTGATTATTTAAATTTAAATACATTAAAATTTAATACAAGTAAAAATTCATGTCCTCATTTGCAATGCTACATTTCAAGGGCTCAAAGGCTAACTGTTCTTGTAGACAGCACAGAGCATTTTAAAAGGGCCCGAAATCGTGTAACTTCATATCTTCCTTCTAATAAGTCAAAGAAGGCTCTGTGACTGTGGCCCGATCTGTCTCCCCCTTTCTTTCGTAAAGAATGAATCCTGGATTATACTGACTTTGCAAAATCTGACTTCTTCATATTGCCTGAAATCAAAGCTCAGAGAGGAAATGAACCTGGAGGGCTAAAAAACGAGTTTGTATGCTTTGAGGGAGTTGTCAGTGGATGTCTTGTCAGTTTATTTGCTTAGTATGAATCATTTGTTCAAATTATGTTCTAACTCACCAAAAACTAAAATGCAAATGATAATCAAATGGGAGTTGATATTGGTACAAGAAGAGAGGTGAGCTTATTAGAAAAATAGAAGAAAAATTAAAAACAAACAGAAAATATAATGGGAATTGAGAGGAAAGAGAAACAGTAACTACTTTACAATTTTGACAAAAGCAGATATTTTGGTTATTAGTAACAAGCAGGAGAAAAGTAGATTTTCAACAAAGGTCTCTTATATGAAGAACCTACATATACCTCAAATACATATACCTCAGATCTTCCCCCCCAAAAGTTCAAAGAACAAACATTTTAATGCTGACTTTTCAAGTGTAGACAATACTTGCCTTCATATAGAAGTCAAGCGTGATTGTAATAAGTTAACTCTTGTCCATGATCTTCACTTCTCGTATCACTATGCTGAGAATAGCAAGGTGAGACCCAGAAAAACTGGGCTGGGAGCAGGGAACTGGTTCTGTGAAAATGCATATTGAAATACAGACACTTAAGGGATACAGACACTCTCAGATACAAGCTGTGCCAAAAAGGAGGATTATTCGGGACTTTTTCCTATCTTGAAATTTGGAAACTAAGCGATAGGAGAAATTGAATGATTAGATGGCTGTACTTACCAGGATGTGGTTATTATACTTATCAGTGCCATATGACAATCATAACTTTAGGAATTATAGAATTATTCAAAGTTTGTAAATGCGGAAATGATACAATGTTTTTGAAAGTCAAATTCGGTTTTGACAGTGGTGAACATAGAAAATTGTCATGGCACGGGGGCGACCCACAACATAAATAATACATAATATACTAGAAATAGTGATATTAAGTGCTATGTTGAGAAGGTGAAATGAGAGATAAAGAATGTGAGTGGCTGGTATTTTAGATAGCATAAAGAGGGAAGATCTTTCTCAGGGAGAGCATTTAAGAAAGGACCTGAATGGAAGAAAACAGAGTAAACTGTGAGACTCCTTGGGAGGTTAGTGTTCCAGAAAGAGAAAAGATTGAATTCACAGAGCTTGGGTGGCCAAGAGATTTGGAAAGTTTATGAAATAACAAGGGGCTTTCTATGAATCGTTCAAATTAGGCAAAGAGTCAGAGACAATGACATTAATGTCATCACCGGGGTCCTAATAATGGAAGTATGGTATGTTTTTTTGGTCAGTATATAATTAGAAACTGATTATTTCTAAGCATCACCACTGCCCCACCCTGGTTTAAGAAACTACCTTCACTTGACGGAAATTATTTTAACAACCGTCTAACTGCTACTAACTTGCTGCTTTGAAGTCTTTCTCTCCTAAATCTGTATTCACTCACCAACCAGAATGATGGTTCTTTCCAAAATAGCTCTAATCAAGACACAACGACATGGCTTAGGACCTGAATTCAGAATGAAAAACAAAGCTCTTCTCCCAGGGACTTTCATCATAATCTCCATGACTGGGGCTATCAGGCTTCTTTCCCCCTTGGGTGAGTCCTTCTGCACTCCCTTTGGTCTACACCAACCAGCTTTCTTACTACCCTTCAAAAAATGACAAGCATAGTCCCACCCCAATATCTTTGCACTTAACATTGGAACAAGCTTTTCTCAGATATCCCTAATGGCAGGCTTTTCTACGTATTCAAGTCTCTGCTTTCATGTCACTGCCTCAGAGAGCATTTCTCCTACCCAACCACCACCCCTTCCAGTCCACCTCTAGCCACTTACCCCAATTTATTTTTCTCCACAGAATTTTTATACATGACACACAGTTAATAAGAGTGTTTCGTTTAGTGACTGTTTATTTTCTTTCTCCCTGTACCAGAATGGAATTTACCTGCGTGTAAGAAGGGCTTTAGGTTATTCATTGCTTATTTGTAAAACCTAGAACTGCGCCTGGCATGTTAAGTTGGTTAGTACCTATTTTCTTTTTAAATAAATCAGTGAGAAAACGAAGCTAACAGTAACATAACTTGCTGACAATTGGAGATCAAATGTGAAAAAAAACAGAGGCATCGAGGATGACTCCAAGGTTTTTATCCTTAGAAAGAGTTGAATGGTGGCACCATAAACTGAAAGAAGGATCAGGAGAGAGGAGTTTGTAAGAAAGCATCAGGTGTTCTGTTTGGAAATGCTAGCTTTTATTGTTAGGGTTTAGACTGGTAAGGACAGCTAAGGCGGAAGAGTGAACCACAAGAACTTCACCTTGAAGGTGTTTTGAAGTAGATTTTGTAGTGTCACCTTGAAGTGTGCCATTGTTTTGACGAAACATATTCCATCACAGAATAGCAGAAACAAACTTTAGAAATTAGGGGTTCCTTGGGGTACCAAGTCTATGAGAAGCAGTTCCCCATTTTTTGTTGCATTCCACTTCATCCTGAGTAGTTCACTTTCATGAGACAAAGAAAAAGCTTTCAGGATAGTAAATAAAGTTTTTCATGGTTACGAATTTTCAAAGCCAGGAACTTAAACTTCCTTATTTAACAGAAACTGGAGCCAGAGAGGTGACACGATTTGCCCTTGATCACAAAATTGGCTGTTGGAGGAGCCAGGATCTTTTGTCTACATTATGCTCGCTAACACAATACATCTACATTGAAGCCAACTATCACGGTATGAAAGGGGTTGGGATCTGTAAACCCACCTGGACATAATGGTGGTCTGGAGCCAGCTTGTACCAGTTTATGAGAGCTGATGGCTAAATTTCCAGGGATTTTCTTACTCAGTGGGCAAACACATGCATAATTAAAAATTAAATTCTATCAATTTTCAATTAAATATTAGAAGCAAATGACACAAATATCTAAGACTTGTCACTATTTATTTTTACTAAATTTTAACTATTTTCTGTATTTTTATGCTACTTATGTCTTTGTAGCTTTATGATATAAGCACAGTATAATGCTTTTGCATTACTTTTCTAAATTTACAATCCCATGACATTATGTAGTAAACTTGATATTGGACATGGTAGGAATATTTACACCATGACAATTATCAAATATTACAAATCAACTCTCTTATCTCTCTCCCAATTCCCGTAGCCAGAGAGCTATTTGTACATTATTGCCTGAAACTGATTATTAAACTATTCTTTTTCTTTTCTGGGACCTTGAGTAGGCCACTTAACTACTCTCTTAACTTAGTTGAAAATTAGATATAATAATACTACCATCAATTGATAATGAGGTAGTGATTACATGACATAATATATATGAACATTCACAAAAGACTGTCTTTCACACAGGACTACTAGGCCATATGACATATTTTTGCAAATTAGAAACAAAGTTCAATTGTCCCTAAGACACTTTTGTTCATCATATTCTTATCATATATTGGCTCTTGTTAAAATAAAATACAACTTCCATCTACCAGAGTATTATCAAGATAGTATTCACACAGCAATCTCTTGAGAAACTGTAAAACCCTTTGTATGCTCAAGCAACAAATAAAGCAATTATTTTCTTGACTTCAATACGTGAAGCTGCTGCCTCAATGTTCAGTCACTTCTTTTTTCTTATATTCACATAACTCTCTTCCAAGTCCATTTCTTTGTTTTTGTTTTTTGGGGTTGAGGAGGTGTGAAAGATACAAGAAGTATCACAAAGAGTTGTGTGTGTGTGTTTTTTTTTTTTTGTCTGCAAAATAATGTCAAGGAAAACTCAGAAAAATCCTCTACTTGGGGCCTTAAACTTCCCAGAAACACCCAGTAATGATTCTTCTTCTGGGAAACAGATGGAATTAATTGACTGTGCCTATTATACTCACAATAAATGTGCTACATTTCTGAGACTCTTCCAAAAAATTGCCCGTACAATCTTCAAGGAGTCAAAGAATATGTCACCCCCATAGATCTCATGCTGCGAATCAATTTTGCTTAGATCATACTTGTTTGTCATGGTATAATGTTTATAGGAGAATTTAGGGAAATCTCAACCATGGGTGTGCCAAATAAGATAAAAGAAGGTTGAGTTTGGGAGTCATGAATTGACTTTAATGTTGTAGTATAATATTTCCATATATCTGAATAATCTCAAGTCATGTTTGTAGCATCCTAAATGAGTGAAGTGGGCAAATGTCCTTCTGGCTACTCCTGCTACCAAGAGAGGTCTGCCTCCTTAAGGGCGATCAGATACTTAGATATTTGCACTCCCATGTCCACTTCAGAGTTACTCACAATAACCAAGAGTCAGAAACAATCTAAATGTCTGTTGATAGATGAATGGATAAAGAAAATGTAGTATGTATACATACACACACACACACACACACACACACAATATTATTCAGCCTCATAAAAAGAAAGAAATCCTGTTATTTGCAACATGGTTAGACCTTGAAGACATCACACTGACTAAGCCAGACACAGAAAGACAAGTGATCCATGATGTCACTTATATGTGGAATCTAAAATAGTTAAATTCTCAGAAACTTAGAGTAGAGTGGTGGTTACCAGTGGTTGGAAGAAGTTGGTTAAGTGGCTCAAAGTTTCAGTTATGCAAGATGAACACGTTCTGGAGATCTAATGTTCCATGTGAATTATAGTTATATTGTGTGGTCTACTTCAGATTTGCTAGGATGTGGAAACTCAGTGTTCTCACCACAAAAAAGAAAAACAAAATGGCCACTATGTGAGGTGATGGTTATGTTAATTAGCTTTATTGTGATGACTACTTCACAATCCATATGTATATGAGATAACACACCTTAAATATATACAATTTTAACTGAAAATGTTAAAATGTTTAAAATAAATAAGAACAATGATAACTTTGAAAGACAATGGAAGTCTAATAATCAGCTTCCTCATAATCAGAACAGAGGAATGAGATGGAGAAAAAAATGAAAATAGAAGAAAACTTTCCTAGTCTGTATCTGCAATTGGGAGGAACATAAATAATTCAAATTTCTTAGGAAAATCTAATACAGAACCAACAAACCAAAGAAGAGAGTCTAAGTACTAATTTCATCAGCTAGGTGAAAATTAATAAGGTATAGTTGTAAAATATTCACTTTAAACATGATGAAGGCTGGATGCGGTGGCTCACGCCTATAATTTTGGTACTTTGGGAGGCCAGGGTGAGAGGATTGCCTGAGCCCGCAGATTCGAGACCAACCTGGGTAACCTGGCGAGACCTCGTGTCTTCAATAAATCAAAAAATTAGCTGGGCATGGTGGCGCGTGCCTGTGGTCCTAGCTACTTGGAAGGCTGAGGCAGAAGGCTCACCGGAGTCCAGCAGGTAAAGGCTGCAGTGGCCGTGAGCATGTCTCTGCACTCCAGCCTGGGTGACAGAAGTGAGACTCCAAGTCAAAAAAAAAAAATGATGACTACAACTTTAATATTTTTCATAATTTTTCATTTCATTAGATGAAGCATAGTCTAACTTCGCTTACCTTTAAAAAATTTTGTCTAATGCTTAGCTATTTCCTTAGGTTTACATCAATTCATTTTACTATATTTACATGCCAAATGTACATTTCATATATTTTTACATAAAATTAACCATATTTTAAGATTTTACTTTTGTCTACTATGAATAGGTTATACCACATATTTATATATGCATATATAGGCAAGCAGATAAATATCTAAAATAATGTTTAGCATATGTTAATAGTGTTGCTTTTGTGTGGTAGACTTTGTAACAATTTTCCCCCAATTCTCTTCTTTTTGTTTAATTTTAACAAAATTAAAAATTGTGAAAAAAATACATATACATGTTCATTCTTCTTTTATCAGAGGTTTGGAAATAGTATTAGTTATGTCAGACATTAAAATTAAAAGGAAATACAGGACGAGTGAAGTATTTGATTTAATTGTTTCTTGTTTGAATTTCATTTTATTGTTCTCAAGAGCAATGGGGGAATTGCAAACAAAAAATTTAAGATGAAGGTTAGTTAGGAAAACTAAGGCAGTTGACAATATTTGGTAATGTTCTGGTTGACCTAAGTGGTTGCTTTATTGTATTATATTTTATTGCATTTATTTACATTAAATATAATCTTAGATACAGATGGAATATTATATTACAATAATAAAGATCAAAAGAATCAGATTTTAATTATAATTTTTGCAGACACTAGAGTCAGAAAACTTTTATAGCCTGCGGCCAACTTGAGTCCTCACTTTGCATGTAATAAGCGGGTCTCATCTCTGGCTTCTTGTGAATACATTTCAAATGACAAGAATATTATAATAATTGTGAATAAATAATTGTACAGTCCAGATCTTTTCCATAAAGCATTTAAAACCTGCTTTAGGTTAAGTAAGAACAGCTTATTTGAAATAAGTGTAGCCAACTTAGGTAACACGTGTGATTTTTTTCCTTTTTGAGAAGTGTCCTTGGGTATTGAGTAACCATAAACTGTTGCACATATGGGGTGAATTTTTAGAGAGAAAATCACTAGCACCTGGATTTGCTATAACATTCAAAATGTATTTTGTGTAGTTCCAGCTTGTAATATTTCTGCTCGTAGACAAGATAGACTTATAAGTTAAAGTCCTTTTTTTCTGCAACCAGGTCATCTTCTCTCCTTTATAATTTTTCCCATTCCTGTCTTATGCTTCTTTAATCATACTAAAATTGATTTTACCCTAAGTTCTACACTAAGCCTCAGTGAGCTACTTTTTGCATTTTCTATTTTAATTTATTTACTGAGCCTCATACTGCATACCTGAAGTCTCTCCTGCCATCCTTTTTATGTGATATGTTGAATCATACTACACTCTTAGGTATAAAAATTAATGAGGGAAATTTGAACTCCTTTTGTAATTTTATAATCTGAATGATAAATGTCTTCTAGAATTCACTAAGTTTTCAGAGTTCAAAACATTTTTGGGAGACAAAAATAATTGTTATTAATTCTATGAACAAAAAGTAGCACAATAAGTTTTTTTTTTGTTTTTTTGGGTTTTTTTTTTTTGGTCTTTTTTTTAGTTGGAGTCTCAATTTGTTGCCCAGGCTGGAGTGCAGTGACACACTGATCACGGTCACCGCAGCCTTGACCTGCTACCTCAGACTTCCAAGTGACCAGAACTACAGGCGTATGCTACCACGCCTGGCTAATTTTTTGATTTATTGTAGAGACAAGGTCTCACCATGTTGCCCAGGCTGGTCTCGAACCCGTGGGCTCAGGCCATCCTCTGGCCTCAGCCTCCCAAAGTGCTGAATGACAGGCTTTAGCCACCACACCTGGCTACTGTTTTTTATTTTTTTCTGTCATGATTTATTCGCAGAAAAGTGAACTAATTTGTGACCAGAACAGTACTAATCATTTATATCTTTAATTTTCTCTGTTAGGTTTGGAAACCAATAGCAAAATCCCCTTGTGGTGCTACAGGCTTCCTGTACATACATGGCCCCAAGCAGCCAGAGGGAACAGCAGAGGGAAAGGGCTGGAGGTGAGGAATGAACTCTCCTGTCCCTTCTCCAATCTTTGCATTAATAATGACTTCCATGCAGTTGGGCCCCTAAATAATAGAGCAGAACCAGCAGGATTCACACTGTAATAGACTATGGTAATCCAAATGTGTGATTCTAAAAAAAGTTGTGCAGAAGAAAAAGTTCACAGCATATCCACCAGAGTGATCTTTTTAAATCTGCAGAAATCCTAGGGACATGCATAACCTTTATCGTATCACCTTGACTCACAAACACTGCAAGCTCAAGTCGATGAGTGGTCAGGAACACTCCCTCGCTTCTACCTGTATAAACCTTTGAACAGATTTCCTTCTTGTGTTTCTCTTTGATCTTTCCAGTAGTCAATCGGGAGAGGCTCTTTCACATCATGGGAGAAACTATTAGGTGCATGATGTCTCAGGTTAGGTGATGCACATTCGAAACACATGCTTTTACATTTCTGGTAACCACTTTCATCATTTGACGTTTAAGCTATTTGGTCACAACAAACTTGACGCAGCTCTGTTTTAACGTGAGTCATCAAATAATACTTTGAATTTATTATAAAGAAACGTCTTTGGGGCTCCTTTTGCAGGGTAAAAAAATCTATCTGCCATTTGTTGAACTAAAAAGAGACAAGAAAGAAAGAAAAGCACACAATGTTCAATAGCATTTTTTTCCATCTCTTCATAAAAGAGAATTTTTTGCCCCAAAGCAATTCTTGTCCGTTAGAGATATTTGCCAGATGACATAAGATCTTCTACACTGGCAGATTCAGTGGCTATTTGGAAAGCTTCACCGCCACCTGCAGCTGCACCTGCTGTGAGATTTGACTTGTAGATTCCTTGGTGAGTACAAAATCTATTGCCTTAGATTAGTAAAATGAACGTAATCCTAGAAGCAATTTTCTAACATAGTTAAGGAGTTTCCCTGGGTAGGAATGGACTATACAGATATGTTTTCCCTTGTAAATTTGAATAAACTAATGGATGCATAAACAATAAATAAATTGTGTATTGGGATGTAATTTTCTTCATTAACTAACATTATTATGCTAAAATTGCCTAGGTCGAATTCACCATAGAGTTAGTCCTCAGATAAGTAGTGAGTTTAAAACTAAAAAAGACAAAAGAAAATGTAATTATCTCTGGAATTCTCTGCTTTTTCAACTTAGTAATTTCATCTGCTACTGTGCTTTCTTTTTTTTCTTTTTTTCTTTTTTGAGTTGGAGTCTCACTCTTGTCGTCCAGTCTGGAGTGCAGTGGCACGCTCCCGGCCACCGCAACCTCGACCTTCTGGGCTTAGGCGACCCTTCCACCTCAGCTTTCCAAGTAGCAGGAGCTACAGATGCACACCACCAGGCCTGGCTAGTTTTTTGATTTATTGTAGAGACGAGGTCTCACCAAGTTGTCCAGGCTGGTATTGAATCCTCGAGCTCAGGCAATCCTCTCACCTCGGCCTCCTAAAGTGCTGGGATTACAGGCTGAGCCACCATGCCCGGCCATGCTTTTTCAATCTAGCAATTTCATCTGCTAGTATTTTTTAAAGTATTTGTGTCTTGTGTTTTCTAATGTCTAATTTTTTTTTCAATAGGACACCTTTGATTTCTCCAACTGGAAATAACGAATCCAAGCTTGGTTCCATGTTCTTGAAGTTCCTGGTTCATGTAGACCCAAGGTACAGCTCTGGGCTCAACTCACACCACTTTTCCCAGTTCATACTGGTTCCTACTTTATGCTGCTTTAATTACTCTCTTCTCTTGAAGATCTTCAATATACAAAAATGTCCTTTCCTTGGGCCTTTAATCAAGCTCTTCCCTAGAACTGAAACACTCATTTTCCAGGTATCTGCATAACTGGTCTCCTTCACTTAAATGTCTAGTTTGACGTCATCTAAGCAGAGAGGCCCGCCCCAAACACCCTATGAAAAATACCAGTGCCATCCCCCCCACAGGCATTCTCTGTCCCTTTACCCTGATTGATTATTCTTCTAATTCCCACAGGAGCAAGCTGTGCTATAGAATTATTTGCATATCTGTTTATTACTAGTCTTATCACAAACCTTATAAGTTCCACAAGACCAGGGACTCTGGGTATTTGTTTACATGGTAAGTTACCCTATACATGGGTTAGTCCACACACATCTGTTTGAAAGATTCATGAATGAAAACCTATACATTAGACTTCGGATAGGTTTTAAGACCATTTTTCTTAGCTTATTTTAAAGACTAGCAAAAGGTTTATGTTGATTTTAATAGATTAAATGGCTACAACTAACTTCTCTTTTGTTGTGAAATTGGCATTTTCAGAAATTATCTAAAGTAACATACTGAAATTTTACTTAAGGATATTGTAACAGCATAAAACTACGGTAGCGTGAGAGGACAAATTTTAGTAAAGATTTAGAGTCACCTTTTAATTCATGATCTTATTTGTATGCACACCCAGCTTATAGCAGGACCTTGCTTCCAGTATTAGGAACTGTTTGTCAAAGTATCAAATAAACCTCAGAAGTTTTACATGAGGTGGGAACAGTCTCAAAGGCATCAAATGCAACTAAATGTGTTTTTCTGTCTTTTTTTTTAAATGAGAATTGGGCTACATAAATGTAAGAATGTTTTTAAATTAAGGTGCCAATCGTTCTATTATTGTCAATTAACAAGAAAAGTCTGCTTCTACTCATGATGTCAGAAAACTTGCCTGATTGAAAAATAAATTGACTTTCTGTTAACAAAAAATCTCACCAGTTGTTTCTCAAAAATAAACAAATATGTAAGAATCATCTGAGTAATTAAATGACAGTTTTCTTTATAGAGATCCTAGTGCGTTTAAAAACAACTATGTCATTTGCGTTGAGATTTTCTGGATGTTGTTTTGAAACAAAATTTTTATTTATTTTGTAATCTTAGATGAAGACTTGGCAGAGTTTTTTATTCACAATATTCTTGGTCAGAAGAATTGATTGACTAAATCAATTTGGGGACCCTATGTCATTTTCAATAGCCATGCTACAGTTTGAGATGAAAGAATTATCATGTGAAAAACATCCACATGTCCTCTTACTATTTTTTACAGTATTCTTTCAGAAAACACCTAAATCAATAATGCAGCCAAATTTAATATTTTAGATCTTAGTAACAGAAAAAAAATTCTTATTAATTTTGAGAGATACAGGATCAAAAAGAACATGTATGGAATAACTGAAATGCACTAAAATGTGTTTGTACTCTTCAATACACATGCATTTGCCTGCATAATTTTCTAGTAGATGTGCATGTGGTTAATCAATGCCCTCATTTCCAAATTTAGTAAGTACTAAATCCCGTGTTGTTTTAATGTTTATTTTTAGCACCATTATTATGCTTTGGATCACCTACAGCAAATGCAATATACTTTTTCTTTAATGGTATTGTATATTGGATACATTTTTTCTAGTTTAAAACAGTTCTAAAAATAATTTTATTCATAGATTAGTAGAACTATGCTAAAATTTTTCAGACTCTATGCAGCATTAATAGAAATGTCACCTCTAGGTATCATGATTTAAATTCTTCTTAGAATTTTATTCATTTTATGAAAAGTAAATTATTTATAAAAATCAATAGCAAGATAGCTGGCAATTATCAGAAAAATATTGTACGGTGGTCTGGCAAAAACAAACAAATACATAAATCTTATTTTAGAAGCAGAAGCAAGTTACATTTGATTCAGAATTACCTTACTGTTGTCATCAAAGGAGAAAAAGACCTCAGGATTCTTAAGGATAAAATAATTTATCCGAAGTAGCGCTATCAATATTATAGACTAAGGACAAAAGTTCGGCATTTGTTCATTTATTCATTCAAAAGCGTTATCAAGAGTTTACTCAGCGCTAGTCACAGAGATGTATACCTTACACAGTCATTGTCTAGGGACAAAAAAATATTACATATGATTAAAGTGCTGTGCTGAATACAAAAAAGCAATGAAAAGTTTAACTGTAAGCAAGAAAATCAAGCTTACTGTGAAAATAGCAATCTTCATTCTCACACAGCAAGAATTCTGACTATGGGTGAATGTTAATGTAGGCTCAATGACTCAATAATATCCAGATTGGAAAGAGTATTTGGGATTTTTCTGGCCTTTTCTTCATCACAGCATGAGCACTGGAGCTCTGAGTGTGAGAAGCAAACTCACCCATCCAAAATCAAAGGATGGACAAGGAGACGCAGAGTGCAGCAGAAGTGAGACTTTAATGATGGTCTTGCATGATCAAGCGTCCGGTGGTCAGGCACACTCAAGGTGATTACAACAAGCTTTTCATTTGCTAGTGTGCAAGTCCCTCCCTCACTGATTGAGGATTATGGGGTCACAATCTCTCCCAGATCCCCTAAGCAGTTTTTGGTACAAATAAGGTTCAAATAAGTTCTGGTTGCTGTTTGATTGGAGGGCTTCAGCTTCCTTATTTCTAAGTAAGTTTCATTTCCCTAAGACGGCATGACTGTCATCATGCCTCCCTTTCTAATGAGCGTTGGGTCACATCTGCTTCCTAGTACGTGCTCTTGGTCGCTTTGGCAGACTTCTTAATATTTTATGAAAATAAATCATCTATTATCTTTCACATGGGCAATCCCTCCTCTTCCTAGCAGAACGCTTAAAGAAAGAATGGGAAACCGAAATTTCCCCGCCACTCCAAAAATTAATTCACTTATTTTTCTCATGGGTGTCACATAGAACCATCTATGGTAGCCAGGCTGCAAAAGGGCATCTTTCTCTTTTCCAGCCAGTTTAATGATAGGGACAAAGGAAAAAGTGGCTGACCTCAGGGTAAAACATGTAAATCAGAATGGGAGGCAAAAGAATGGCTTTCCAGGGGAGTCATCTGTAAGCTTAGTTCTGAAAGCAAAGAAGGAACTGGCTAGTAATGTAAGGAGTAAAGACTATTTCAGCCAAAAGCATGCTTCTTGAATGGCCAGAAATGCATCAATCACAGAATTCTGATTTATCACAGGAACTAAAAATATTTCAGTTTGGCTGCAAAAAAGTTGGTGTAAGGAGTAACAGAACACGAGGCTACAGATGGCTGTTGGCCAGCAGAAGAAGAGACTTATGGGCTATAGCAAGGACTTAGAACACTATTCTAAAATTTGCAAGAATCTTTTGAAATTTTTAATAAGACATGGAATTCAACCAGATTGGCATTTTAGAATGATCTTTGTAGTGTTTTAGAGAATGGATTGAATATTCAAAGCAAATAATCAGGACCAGCCTGGGCAACTTGATGAGACATTGTCTCTACAATAAATCACAAAAACTAGCCGGGCATGGTAGCATGCATCTGTAGTTCCAACTACTTGAAAGGCTGAGGCAGAAGGATTGCCTAAGCCTTGCAGGTCGAAGTGGTGGTGGCCATGAGCACGCCACTGAACTCCAGCCTGGGTGACAAGAGACTCCAACTCAAAAACAAAAACAAAAACAAAAACAAAGAAAGGCAAATCAGAAAAAGAAAAAACAATTAACAGTCAATCGCAAAATCCAATCAAGAAATAATTTGTGTGGAGAAAATGATAGTAGAAATCGAAAAACCAAAACAATTTTTAAAAGAATGGAGAAATTCAATCCTTAGTATATTACATACCAAGACAATCACCACAATCACTTAGCCCTCAATGGACCTAATGAATTACTTCTACCAAACCTGCTCTTTGACCTCACTAAATCTTTCATCTTTATCCCTCTACATTTTGTTTCTCATCCAAAGACACACTTATTGCTTCATGAGCTTTCCATTTGCCTTAAATTCTCTGATGTATAACTTATCAATATCCTCACGTATCATTTTTCCTTCTCTTTCCAACATACATGATTGGCAAAACCCTTGGATGAAGCCCACAAAGTTCTTTATAGATGCTCAAATTTAAGCTCCTGTAAGTTGGTTTAGAGCATTATAGAACTGGACAGAACTGTACACATATAACTCCATAAACCTCAATTGTTCTCTTGACATTGCCTTAAATGTTAAGATAGTTCCTATGTGTTCTCGATGACCATTCTTTCTGGTCTTCATGGTAGTTATAACCTTCTTCATGTTCTTGAAAACATCCCACTTTTCGCCTCTCCAAGTCTTCTTATTGGATGACTTCAATTCTTACTTCACACAGAAAACAGAAGCCATCGTAATTTCTTCTTACTAAATCAATGTGTCTACTGATATTGTTAATCTGTGATCTCTTCTTTAAGACATAGTCCTTCCTTTGTGCACAGTTGCCATCCTTTCTAGTATTCACAGATACTTTGAATATCTTTCTGGCTCCCAGATTTATGAACCATTTACACTTCTGGTTCCACCCATTATTACTTTATGAAACTAGAGTCCTTCCATTTATTTTTTAATTTTTTTAAGAGGCAAAGAAAGATAAGTTTATTTAAAAGTAAACTAGAGAGAGAAATAGAAGAGAGAAAGAAGATTCACCTCTCCAAGGTGGGGGAGGGGGCCAAAGCCAGGAAGCATGGGGACAGTCATAGCTCAAAGACCACATGGCCACACCAGAGTCTAACAAGACAATGTCCGAGTCCTTCCATTTATAAAGCACCTTCATGAAATTTCATTTCCTCTTCTATACATCCTTTTCTTTTCCTAATCCTGTCATATCTATCAGATCTTTTTCTATTCATTCTCTCTCTCTCTCTTTCCCCATCTACATCTTTATCTCTATTTCCTTGTCACTTTCTTCCTCTCTTCTTCTCTTTCCCTTTTTCATCCTCACCCCATCTCTTTACTCTCTATTCTGCCACATTCTCTTTAATTAATACAGAAACAGTAGATATTAAACACTTTAGAAAATATCAACAAGCAAAAATTAGGAAATAAGAACATAATCTCTCCACTCCCCAGAAATTACCATGATAATATTTTCTTATTATATCCTTCATATTATATTCTCATATTATAACCTATCTATTAGGTAGGTAGGTAGGTAGGTAGGTAGATAGATAGATAGATAGATAGATAGATAGATAGATAGATAGATAGATAATAGATATCTGAAATTTGTATCTAAAAGGACTGGTGAATACAATTTAAACATTTTCAGCTAGTATATGAAAAAGATGATATAAACTTGTAGTTGCATCGCATCAGACATTATATCCTATTTGGTTGACCCACAATGAATGATGCTAAGATCCGACCACTATCTTAGAGTGATGGCAGTATAATCACCCCATTTTACAACACCATTTTCTTCACTACAACTAAAAAGTAATCTTCATGTTTTTCATACTACACAAATTTCAAATCCCTTTATCCAATACCCAATGAATTTAAAGGCAATTGCTTGAACTGGTCATTTTACTTGGGTTTGTAAATGATAAATTTTAAAAAATATTTAGTCCCTTTCTCTCTCTCTCTCTCTTTTTCCTTAGCTGGTTTTCTTTTGCAATCCAGTGCTTTTTCTCAATAGTTGGAACTAATTAGGTTACTCAGATGTTTGGTTCCTTTTGAAAAGGCCCGTCAGTGCATAATCACAAATGTTCAAAATAAGGAATTGGCTTAGTAGTACATCAAGTGTTGAGAAGGTAGTGTGACGTGCTGGTTTCCAGTTAGTTCGAGTATGGTGAGACAGAACAGCCCCCCACACATGTCACACGAAGTGAAGTTTTTGCTCACAGATAGACAGCCAAGGGCAGCAGAATCCCAAGGTTCACTATGAGCCAGTTCCCACAGTTCAGGAAAGCTGCCCATGGGTGAGTGGAGCCATGACTTCATGTGTCCCACCGGAACTACAACTAAGGGACCTTGGAAAGCAGCCCTACCCCTGGGCTTTATACCCTGGTGGAGTATCTTGAAATGCATG
Source organism: Tarsius wallacei (assembly GCA_963574415.1). Classification (NCBI taxonomy): domain Eukaryota; kingdom Metazoa; phylum Chordata; class Mammalia; order Primates; family Tarsiidae; genus Tarsius; species Tarsius wallacei. The sequence continues at coordinate 19,732 of CAUYQG010175973.1, read as the reverse complement.
ACCAAAATGTTGAAGAAAATTTTCTTCTGGGAAAGGACTGCAACAGAATGCAGTTTGTTCTAGTCAACTTCCTCATATCCCAAGATGCTCCATGTCCAGCACAATCTACAGTTATTCTTAAGAACCACGAGTAAGAAACGGAGGGGTGGTCATTGCTATGAGGGTGATAAAGTTTCCAGGCAATTTTACTAAAGCAGTTAAAATAGTAATATTTAATAAAAACCTAAGTTTATATTTCTCATATTTTAAAGTCAATTTTAACAGTGCAGAATTTTTTATGTCTTTGATCTTATAAGTCTATCTCTTTTTCATTTGCTTTACTTTATATAAAATATAGTATATTTGGACTATATTTATTTATATAGTTAGTTAATTTACTTAAAATACATTCCACTAATAAATTCATTCAATATATTTTACAGTAGCATCTCTTGAAATGTATCTTGGATTTGTAATTTTGTCACTGGTTTCATATATGGTCAGATTTATATTTCTTTTTCCACTTATGGGATTTAAAAAAATTAATGCATATACATGATTAAAACTCTTCAATAAGGCATATGTAAAAAGACTTTTTATTACTGTCTTCTACCACATATTTCTATTACTTTTACTTCCCTTATTTTTGTTAGGTTGTTTATTATCCTTATGGGTGTGTGTGTGTGTGTGTGTGTGTGTGTGTTCAATTTAAACAAAACAACATATGTTTTATTTTTTTCCCTAACTTACTCAGAAGTTTTTGTATGAAATACACCATTCTGTGCCTTGCTCTCCTAATCTTGTAACATATCCTGGAATCCTCTTCCTATAGTATATTATAGTATAGTTTACATAGTGGCCTATTACATAGATGTAGATATAGATGTCATCATAAATCAACCTGTCTCTACTGCTGGATATGTGAGTTATTTCCAATGTTTTGCTAGTATAAAAGAGTCACAATAACCTTTGGGGGTGTGTGTGTGTGTGTGTGTGTGTGTGTGTGTGTGTGTGTATGTGTGTATGTGTATAATTTTATATTTATCTGGGTGTATGTGCACATTCCAATTGAATTCTTCAAACTGGGATAGTTGTGCGAAGAACATGTGTGTTTGCAATTTTGATAGACATCCAAATACTTTTCCATACAGATTTACATACCTTCCTTCTTACGGCAGCAACAATGAATGGAAGTGTATTCTCACAGTTTTGCCTACAAATGTTTGAACTTTAGCCAATTAGACATGTGAGAAATGTTATCTCAGTTTAGTTTTAATTTGCATTTCTTTTTTAAGAGGAGCATTGAGCATCTTTCATGTGTTGAAAGACCCTTTCTATATATCTTTCTGTGAATTTTTTTTGTCTTACTGTTACCAATGACAAGAAGTCTCTTTATTAAGAATATTAATGCTTTGTGACATAGGTGGCAAATATCTTTTCTCTGTTGAAAGTTTTCATTTTTATTTTATGGTATTGATTTGCCAAGCAATAGTTTTAATTTTTAATGCACTCAAATCTGACAGTCTTTTTTTTTTCTACTCCAGAATATCTGATTAAAAATTCACTATGGTAAATTTACATTTGCTCCATAACAAAAGCATTAAAGTAGCTCATGAGAATTGGTTAGAAAATGTAGGGTGCCCTACAGTCATGTTTTGACTGTTGTTGCTGTAGTATCACACCTCCCACTAAAAATATTCTTAAGTTTCAACACTCACCAACCTTTACCTTAAACCAGGGCAGGCTGTCAATACTACGTCTTTTAGTTCCATTAAAAATCACTCAAGCATTTCTTTTTTCAAGTGGTAAGCAATCATGATTTTTAAAATGATCTTTGTGTTTACTTTGCTAAGCATTATTTAGATTTTTGATGTGTTTATAACAACATATTTCATAGAAGTTATTTACATTACAACTTATGTTCACTGCAGTGTAGAAATAAAGCATAATTTGTATTGACTATCAGAGAGTATCATTGCATAATAAACACAAACACACAAACTAATGAGTTCACTAAGTGCTAAATTATTAGGCAACTGGTGTTTGATGTTTGAAACGCTTTATGCTATGCAAAAGTCCTTGGTTATTGCTGCCTTGGAGTGTTTATTGACACAGGGTAATTGGGTGGGCAGCTTGTCTTATTATTTTTCCCATTTAGTGCAATGGAATACAGCCTCCCTCTATCTAAAAAATTTGCCATCCAGCATGTTTTCAAGCATGGATTAAATTCTGATAAGGATACTGGTACTTTTAATGTTTCATTTGTTTCTTTTGTTTTGTATATTTAATAGTGGGTGATCACTAATTCCAACTTCTTTCTTTTTTCCGTATGGCTACTCAGCTGTCTCAACTCTATTTATTAATGGAGTTCGTGTTTACTTACCAGCTTGCAGATGGTACCTCACAGATTATATGTGCCTATGCGCCATGTCTGCCCATCCCCTAAGTATTTTATTCTTCAGGGCTCTTGCTAGGCTTTCTCACCTTCCCATTCTCCATACTATCCTGAAGTCATCTTAATCATTCTTATAACTTTATTTTCTATGTGCTGGTGACTCTCTTATATAAACTTCCAGCTCAGTTTTCTCCCTTGAGACTCATATCTGAATGTCTATCTGACGATTCGACTGCTTTCCTATCCTAAAGGAATAGTAGCCTCAAAATGTCCATAATTTAACCAAATTTACTCCTGATGCATGTCCAATATTTAATGTCCTCTCTCTTAGCTAATGACAGTACTTTTGATGAAGTTGCTTGACCATCTTCCTCCTCACTTTTTCTCACATCCATATCAAATCATTAATGGGTTTTCTCTTTTTAATTTCTAAAATATTTTTTAATGTCAAAACTATTTGATTCTCTCCACACTGTGGCTATGGCTACTGGCTAGGAAATCGTGACCTGGAATGGTTTTCTCTCCCATCACTAATTCTTGCACAAACCCTTTTCAACCTATTCGTCACACCCCCTTCACACACAGAGATGATGTTTAAGCAGAGATTTGATCATGCTATTTTCTGATTATGACCCTGTTATGGTTTCCTGTTAACTGTATAATAAGACCTCAAATCCATTAAGTAGTTTTCAGTGATCCTTATGATCTGTTAACTAACCATCTCTTACTCTTGTTGTTTAAACTCCAGACAAATGAATTTTCTTCAAGTTCTGGAATGCTTTATGCTTTTTTCACTTCTGAGTAGTCTCAATACCAGGAGTAGATACTCACCCTCTGTTCATTTCTCCTGGCTGATATTTATTCATTTTCAAGTCTTATCTCAAATGACATTTCTCAAGGAAGCAATCACCAATACATTCCTTCAGAGAGAATATATTAAGAACCATATGTCAGGCATATTTTATGGTATTGGGCATATATAATAGCACTTCCTGAAATCTTATGGATGCCACATTTCAGTGTGGGGAGGAGGCAGACAAAAAGCATTAAAAAGCAAAGAAATCCATAAAATGACAAACAGCAGCAGACAGTACGGATACACTCCTTTTATGAAGGGGGAAGTTGGTTCTAGTGGCCAAAATATTGGGATGATTTAGCTGCTGCCCTGAGCTTCCAAGTACCCCCTTGTGATCTAGTCCTTCACCTCAGGACTTCCAGAAGATTTAATAAACAAATCGTTAATGCCTGACACTGCTGGAGTTCTCCTGACCTACCTCCTGCATTTATTTATTTCTATCTCATAGTCAAATAAAGACCACGCCATCTAGTGAGAGTGAATATAGAGAAACTGTCATAGAGACCCTTTGTTCACACTAAATATCCTTGCTACTTATTTCCTTACAATCCTTTACTTCCTGTTTTCTAACCATCATCATAGTTGTTGTTTCTTATAGATCATATATCTAGATTGTAAGTTCCACCATCTTGTTTCCTGCTTTTCTGGCACACAATGAATATTGGTCGAATGGTTTATTTATCTAGAAATTAAAAAGTGAAAACACATCAATGATGAGATACGGATGTGGAAAAAAGTGAGGAGGCAAATAGTCGAGCAACTTGATCTCAATTTCTCCAAGCCCCATTATATAATGACACATTTTATTTGCTCTTGGAAGAATTCTCCAAACTTTATTCTTTATAAGTCTGGGACATTTTGGAGCATAGTTCTTGGCACTGAGAACACCGTGGCTTCTTTTCCATTACAAGCATCAAAAACAGAGTAAAGACTAATGTTGTGACCATGCAAAGATATTGAATCCTATGCAAGACCTTTTTCAATGAAAACAATCAAATGCACGTGTGTGAAAAAGAAACGCTGACACCACAAGGTCCAAAGGATCTTTGCATTAGCTGGTGGCAATTTATCAAGGCAATAAATAGCTTTCAATAAAGCTAAGTTTTATTAATGAGGTAAGAATTCTGGGTTTTTCTGTTCATCAAACGCTTGGAAACATCATGCATGTTGAGGAAGAGCCAGGTACCAATAGAATCAGAAAACAGTTTCATTGCTTTGTGTTTGTTTTTTTTTTAAAGAATGATGCCGAAATTAAAGTTACGGTATAGAAATACCTCTGACCTATTTTCCTTGAAGCATCAAGAGGAACTGTATCATAGACAGTGGTGGGTACTTACCCTTTTCTTCACATATTAACCCAAAGCTTCTAGAAATTGTAGGAAGAATCCAGATTACTAGGATTTATTTGCAAACTGATAGTTTTTTTGGTGATGGTCAGCTTAAGCCTATTTTGGATAAACCCTCCACTCAAATCTCCTTCTTGCCATGCTTTTTCTGGCCACACCCTTGCCTCTGTGTTTCTCCCTTGCACTTCAAATCTATTGTTTACCCAGAGCTGACTGAACTGGTTCACTGTCTCTATGTCGACACAGTAACTGCATTTGCTTCACTGCATTAATTTACTGTTGTGGTAAGTGGTGGAGTGGGTAGGTATGACCACAAAGAGAGAAAGCACTATTCATAGACAGGAGACAGAGAGGCTAATGAAATGCAAATGGATGACCAGAACAATGTTGTGAATAATGCACCCACAAAGGGAAAAAATATATACGTGCAGGACTCTGCAATTGCTACACTCCCTATGCCTGATCTTGCATGCTGTTTGACTCCCTTTGAGCATTCGAGGGACAAAACTGAGAACAAAGAATTTCGAACACGCCAACAAGCACATTCTTGCCCGGCTTGTCAAATTGTACATACTTACTTTACAATTTATCACAGCTGGTATTCCTGACCTGACTCCAGGCTAAGAGATTCAAGAGCAGCATGTCCATATACCTCAGCATCCTCACCTATAGAGACACTTTGATAACTTCTTCGGAAAAGTATGTTGTACTCAGAGACAAAGTAACTGGGAGGCTTTAACCTCATAAGTGCTTAACTGTAATTTATTCCCTTTCCTTTTTTAAAATGTTGATTATTTGTTTTGTGCCACATGTGGTTTTATGTTTTACTCAGTCAGATGATAAAACCCTGTGGGGTATAGATTTAATTTACAGTGTCTAGCAGAGTACTGCCCACCAAGCGGTACTGTATGTAACCACAGAATGTCAAAGATGTGAGAAGAGGGACTCATTCATTTATGGATGAATTCAACAATCATGGATTACCCACTAGATGCTAGACATTATGCTATGTCCTAGAGAGGCGAGTGTGAAGAAAAGTTTCCAGTCCGTGAGAATTTATTTTCTTTGTTTCCCCTCAGATTTTAATCTATGCCAGGAACTGGAGGTTCAGTGGAGAATAAGGCAGACATTATTTCTATTCTCGTGACACTTGTATTCCAGTTTCAATGAAGACTGTTAAAAAAATTACAGATTTATTATTTTTTTTTTTACAAGTTGAGTATGCTGCAAATACAAAGAACACAATGAATGTGTACTGGGGGGAAAAACTTATTCTGGAGATTTATGTCAGAAAGTTGTTTCTGAGGAAGTGACATTTGAGTTGAGTTTTAAAGCTATAAAAGATGAATAGGTTATAGGAAAAAGATTCCAAACAGAGGTGATAATAAAGGCAATGATCCTGAAAAAGAAAGAAAAATAATAATTAAAAAAAAGAACCTGAACAAAAAATATCTCATAAAGCTGAGCTCTTCAAGGGATAGGTGGTGGTGAGTAATGCCACCACCATTAACAAATACTGACAAATAGTTCTGAACTTCTTATATAATTCAAATAAGCAATAATTTTGTTTTACTCATGCTGCCAACATGATTATAAGCCAGTGCATTCATATATTTTTCATGCTATTAGCATTCTGACATTGTTATGAAAATATTGAGATTTAAATCACACAAAAATAGACTCCATGCAAAATGGGGAAGAACCTTTCAGATCGACTGTATAAATTCTCACACGTTGGACGAGGTCAACCTTGCCCAAACACATCTACGCCTCACTTACCCAAGTGTCACTTTTTGCCTTGTGTCTTCCTCAGGTCCACTGAAGTGTGGATCACGCTAACTCCTGCTTGACTTCCTTTGACTTCCGTGACACTGTCTCCTCAAAACCCTTCTAATCCCTCTCTAATTATTGATTCTCTGAGCCTTCTTTCTCCTTAATTTAGCTAAATATAGGTGTCTCTGGATTTCTTGCCTGGCTCTTTGGACTTCCCTCTCTATATTCCTTTCTTTAACAGCATTACAAAACATTTGGAACACTGCAGAAGTTGTTAGCATTTATGATAAAAATAAACTTTTGTTCAAGCTTTTAACTGACATTATGGTAAGTGGATCTTTTTCCTGTATTTATTTTTAAAATTTTTATGAAGATGCATTTTGGAAATTAACTCTGAAACAATCCAGTTTTCTCTCTTCTGCCTCTTTCCTCCTTAGAATGCAATATAGCATACAGATAACTTTACAGGGGATTATTATTAATATTTCTATTTTATGGATGAAAATTAAGAGCCTTAGGAAAGTTGAGAAACATACCCATGATCTGGGATTGAAAGTAGACAAACTAATTTGAGATTATAAGCCTTAATCACAATACTGCCTCATTAAAGACTGTTGAATCAACCCCACGACAGATGGCATGTGATAATTGTGTAAGAATTATTAAAGCATATTTTAGAATCCTCACTTTATTAGTTGTTAGCTTTATGACTCTAGGTAAATTTCTGAACTTCCACGGGCTTATTTTTTTTAATCAACAAAATTAAGATGTGAGATGTCAGAACTACAGTTTAGTTATGAAGATACTAATAATATGAATGCAAGCGTTTAGTACCTTTCCTGGCACATAGCATTTAAAATTGCTATTCTTTTTTTGGTAGTCTCTAAAGTAAATAGAATTCTTTAGTTTTTAGTAGATTCACTGTTAAATATCGGTTTCTATAGTGACTTAGTAAACACAAATCTGTTAAAAATTTTCTTTTAAGATACAGGTGAATTTTTAATAGCTGTTTCTTGTTATGAAGACAGAAAATAGTAACTTCTTTGTAATATCTTGCCATGAATATGGTGCCCACATATGACCACTATACCTACTGTCCTATTACATCAACAATTTTGGTATATATTAGGATATTTTTCTACAGTTGACTGAGCCATTGATACAGTTGTTTGGATTTAGTCATTAGAATAAGTTTTAAATGTGCTTTTACTTAGTCTAGTGTATTTAACTGTATTAACCTTGTTCTACTATGTGTATTCATCTACTTATTTACTACCTTTATCCCCTCTGAATAAAAATAACTTCCACTTTTAAACAATTCCTCTCCTTTTAAATAATTTAATAAACATGGTGTTGTTTAAGCCTTTTTCGAGATTTCTTTTAAAACATTTAACTTTCCTAATATTGAAAATAGTATTTCTCAAAAGTGCTCAGCCTCACTAATCATCAGAGAAATACAAACCAGAATCACGCTGAGATACCACCTAACCCCAGTAAGAATGGTCATCATTAATTAAACAAACAACAACATGCTGATGAGGATGCAGAAAAAATGTAATTCTTTTACACTGCTGGTGGGAAGGCAAACTAGTACAACTTCTTTGGCAGACAGTGTGGCGATTTTTGAAAGAACTAGACATTGACCTTCCATAAGCCCTAGCAATCCTCCTACTGGGAATATACCCAGAGGAACTCAAATTGTTCTACAAAAAAGATTCCCATGCATGCACGTCTATTGTAGCACTATTCACAATAGCAAAAACAGGGAACCACCGTGCTTCCCATCAAAATTGGACTGGATTAAAAAAAGTGGTACATATACACAATGGAATATTACACAGCCATAAAGAAGGACAAACATATGGACTTTGCAGCAATTTGGATGGATTTAGAGTCTCTCACACTCAGTGATCTGTCACAGAAACAAAGAACAGAGTACCACATGTTCTTACTCATAAGCGGACTCTGAACATTTACCATAATACTGCAAGAAAGGAATTAGCAGTACAGGGTCACTGCCAGAAGAGAGGGAGGCACATGACATCAATAAGAGTACCCGATCCCAAACTAGGCTAAGAGGGGACCAAAGGGAGGCCCAAACTTTACCTGTACGAAAACCACTTGAATACCTAATCCTGAATTGTACCCCACATCTTTAAAATAAAAAATTTTAAAAAGAGCAAGTTTTGTCTTTAAATAAAAACCTATAAGGATCTTTTGGAATTAATGATTCAAATTCTTGAATCTGGAAGCAGAAACAATTTTACAAATAGAAACTGCAAGCACCTCAGCAGAAGGAAAATTATCATGATGCATTGCAGGGAATATAAGACTTCATTATGAACTATTGCTACTCTGCAATTTAGTTCCAAGGAGGAAAGGTGACTTTTTAAATAACAGCTTTATTGAGAGATAATTCATGTGCCACAAAATGCACCCTTTTAAATATACAGTTCAGTGGTTTTTGGTATACTTATAAGAGCTGTGCAATCATCACCATTATCTAATTTTATAACATTTTTATCACCTCAAAATGAAAGCTCTAGCAGTCACTCCCCATATTCCCTTCCCAAGCCCCTGACAACTACCAGTCTGCTTTCTATCTTTACAGATTTGCCTATTTAGGACATTTTAGATAAATATGTGAATTGTATGAATTCATACAATGTGTGGCCTTTTGCGACTAGCTTCTTTAACTTGAATAATATTTTCAAGATTCACTCAATGTTAAAGTATGCATCATTACATCATCTTTCTTTATGGCTGAATAATATTCCATCTTATTATGGCTATACCATCTTTTGTTTATTCATTCATCAGTTAATGGACTTTTTGTTATTTTCACTTTTTGGCTATTGTGGCAATATTATGAGTAATGCTTCTATGAACATTCATGCCTATGTTTTTGTGTGGACATATGTTTTCAATTATCTTGGCTATATTCCTAGGAGTAGAACTGCTATATTATTTAGCAACTATACATTTAATATTTGAGGAACTGAGGAAGTCAGCTTTGATGGTTTTATCAGTCGTGCATTCTAATATTCCTACGTATCCTAACACAAATGGGAAACACATTGCTCCAGCTCTTTTTCCTTTACCAAAAGGTATTCTAAGGTAATCTGTTCCAAACACTGCCTATCATAATTTCTCCCACATTCTAAAAATTATCAGGGCTGTGTGGTCTCTTTGAAGATCACTCAGTCCATCAGTTTGTATCAACCAAAGGACCCAGCTTACAGCTGGGTAAGATGGTAAGAACAAAGGACAGGAAAGAAGCACTGAGTTAAATGAAAATAGAAACCATAATAAAATCTATAGTTTCATTTTGTATCATTCAGGGACCACTTCAGTAAATTCTCTAGGTATTCTAAGTCGACAAAAACTAAATATAGAGAATTAGACACATTTTATTAAAAGAGTTTGAGAAATAGAAATTGGAGGGTCAGTGCCAGGCTTCTGGTTTCCAAGTTGAATAAATCCATCTTTCTCATTCAGACATTAACCCGGAAATGAGGAAACTATGAGAGCATATCATAGATTCCTTGCTCCACAGAGATGGCGAATAGACAGGACCATGGAGTTCAGATGCTACCAACTCATGTCTACCCTCCAATCTGTTTTTCCTTGAACTGTTATGGAAAGAACAGCCTCCTCTCTCATTTCCTTCTGAATCGTGCACATCATGTGCAGAACATAAATGGTGTGGAAACCTGGGAAGTACAGTCTTTAGCATCCCAGCCCAACAATACATAGGAGAGGACATGATGGGAGAAATGGTGGCCCAGTGCCAGTTGACAATATCTAGCACATCTTTAAATCATACAATCTAAACATTGCCATAAACATATTTATGTATAAAGAAAATGTTAACATTTGAGGGCTCTCTAATGGAGTATTGGTCAAAATATTGTCAACTGCTAAAGTGAGTCAACATTCTTCTTGCTCCATTTGTCTCTTCCTACTCCATTACCCTCTTAACTCAACTTTTTTTTTTTTTTAGTAGAAATCTCACTCTGTGTCCCAAGCTGGAGTGCAGTGGCACACTCACAGCCACCACAGCTTCAACCTGCTAGATTCAGGTGATCCTTCCCCCCTCACCTTCCAAGTAACTGGAACAACAGGCATGTGTCACCATGCCCAGCTAATGTTTCATTTATGGTAGAGACAAGATCTTGCCAAGTTGCCCAGGCTGGTCTCAAACCCCTGGGCTCAGGCAATCCTCTCACCTCTGCCTCCCAAAGCTGTGATTACAGGTGTGAGCCACTGCACCCAGCTTAACTCAACTTTTTTCCCATTTATTTTCTAAATCCACTCACTGACCTAGGACAACCAGTACCTAAAATAGGTTAATGATATAACAGAAACTTTATAGATATTAGTTATTTGAATGAATGAGTACCTAATTCCATTATAATGGTTAATTTATCTCATATGTCAGCTTGACTGGGTCACAGAGTATCCAGATTAAACATTATTTCTGGGTTCTATTTCTGAAGGAATTTCCAGATGAGATCAGCATTTGAATCAGAGGACTCATTAAAGTAGATTGCACTATCCTAGGTGGATGGGCACCTTAGAATAAAAGGTGGAAAAAGAAGGAAACTGACTCATTATTTTTCTTGCCTAACTGCTTGAAATGGAGCAACTTATCTCATCTTTTCCACCCTTGGACCAGTATTTACACCATTGACTCCCTTGGTTCTAAGGTCTTCAGAATTGGGCTGAATTACACCACTGACTTTTCCTGGATCTCCAGCTTGTAGATGGCACACTGTGGGATTTCTCAGTCTCCATGATCGTATGAACCGATTCCTCATTATAAATCTCCTTTTAGTATAAGTATATATCTTATTTTGTAAATACATAAAATAAACACACTTCCATTTAAATTTTGTCTCCTTTTGATTCTATTTATCTGAAGAACCTCACTAATACTAGTATTCTGTTCATTATTGCTCCTTTCCCCAACCATCTTTGTTCTTGCCATTTCTATAACCTTAGGTAGGAATGCCTTAAGTCAACAGCATCCCCTTGTTTTTAAGGGTGGCTAAATTATGCCTTAGCATCTGTCACAAGTTTAAGGCTAGGCAATGATTCTCAACTGAAGTTATTTGGCCATCCAGAGGACATTTGTTGTGGGAGGTGCTACTGGCAATTAGACAATAAGGGTCAGCAATGCTGCAAAACATAGTACTCTGTGCAGAATAGCCCTCAAATTATGATCAGACCCCCAAAGGCAATAGTGTTGATGTTGAAAACCTCCAGGTTAGAGTGTGGAAGAAGGAGAAAAAAGAAAAAGAAAGAGAATTAAGTGCAAAAGTAAGGAAGGAATAAAGATGAGATCCAGGAGGGGTCGACAAACTTTATCTGTAAAGGACCAGATGGTAAATATTTTAGGCTTTGTAGGTCATAAGATCTCTATTGCAACTACTCAGAACTGCTATTGTAGCAGGAAAGCAGCCATAATCAATACATAAATACATATTTTTAACAGTAATTATAGCTAACGTTTATTGAATGATCAGTTTTTGTTTGTTTGTTTGTTCGTTTGTTTTTTGAGTTGGAGTCTTACTCTGTCGCCCAGACTAGAGTGCAGTGGCTGCTCCCCGCCACTGCAGCCTCGACCTGCTGGACTCCGGCGATCCTTCTGCCTCAGTCTTCCAAGTGGCTGGAAATACAGGCGCGCGCTACCACGCCCGGCTAGTTTTTGATTTATTGTAGAGATGAGGTCTCGCCAAGTTGCCTAGGCGGGTCTCGAACCTGCAGGCTCAGGCAATCCACTCACCTCAGCCTCCCAAAGTGCAGGATTACAGGCTGAGCCACCGAGTCCGGCTAGTATTTTCTATATATGCATCTTTTACATGCATTTTGGTATTTGATCCTCACAACAACCCATTGACATGGTTACTATTTTGATCCAGATGAGGAAACAGCAATGGAGAGATTAAGGGCATTCAACATTCAAGTAGCTGATATTCAAACTCAGGTCACTGTAATTTCAAAAGTCATGTTTTTACACTAACAGACTAAAATGAAGATTAGAGTGATAAACTATCTAGGTTCAAATCTTAGTTGGTGCCAGATACTACTTTTATAGCCTTGGGAAATTTCTGTAACTTCTCCATCTCAGTTTTTCCATCTGTAAAATCAGTAAAATAACAATGTCTACTTCATGGGGGATTTGTAAAGATTAAATGTAAAAATTAGTGTATGTGGAATGTTGGTGTTTAGAACACAGCCCTTGGCAAAAAAAAAAAAAAAAAAAGTTTGTTGGTGATGATGATTTAGCTGTGTTTTATAAAGCTCCACTGGTAATTTGAATCTTCTCCCTTCTACTTCCTCCTCATCCCAATCTCCTTTGAGAATTATTGTTCTAGATTTTTGTCTCTCTATATATTTATCTATTCTTGGGCTAACACTTTACCAACCCAGAGGGTAAACTTTAGGAATGCAGCAGCCTTCGACCCCTCTATATGCCTCATCCCTGCTTCCCAAACCTTCCTTGCCTGCCAGTGTTACATCAATGGTTTATTATTTAAACCCCTAGTTTATAATTATACAGGTACATAGCAATGATCTGGAATACAAGAGTAGGCTCCCTGAAGGGGAGGCATTACTGGCCCTGATTTTTGCTATATGATCTTGCTTATCATATTTTCCAGTTAATTCTTTAGAGGGGTAATTTTTAAAATTAAAATTAATTTTAAATTTACAGTGGTTTAATTTTGGAAACATCATATTAAATTTTTGTCCCTGTGAATACTGTGATGAAACTAAACAAGCAAAGTAGTAAACTGCGCTTGGCATAGATTTATATATTGGGCATTAGCCTTTTAAAAACCAGGTAGTGTTTGAGAAGGACCAGGTGATCTAGTGGACTTATTATGACAAAGTACAAATAGCTCTTTTTCACATGAAGAGAATTAAAGAATTTGTTCTCAGTTCTAATGCTTAAGATGTAATGAAACAGTATAAAGGACATGGAATGAAATAGAATGTATTGTAGGCAAATTGGAATTTGTTTTATTTAGTATCCCCTTCAAACCTGTATTTTTCCTTAAAATGTATTTAATTCATAAAACAGAAGGACAAACCATCTTCTGAATATGTCCACTTGGAACAATACATAAAATTCAAGTGCTGCTTCTGATTGTGGTCAGAATTGGAAGTTAGGATGTTAATCTCATGAGGATAGTGGGATTTTTTTTACTGATGATTTATGATGTTAATATGTTTTTGCTTCTGAAATCATTTGAAATCATATTTTTTAACTTTTGTCTGGAAATTTCTTCTTTTTTGTCTTCCCCTTCTATGTCTTCATTTATATTGGCTAGTTTAGCTGTATGGATTAAGAAGTAGTAATTAAGAAACAGCAACAGAAAAGTTTATAAAGCTCCTGAGTACATGATTAGGGCACATGCTTGTATAAATAAAGTCAAAACTAAAATTTTGATTGTTCCCATATGTTTCAATTCTCATCAAGCCAATTCTAAATTACCTTACATTTCTGAGAGTTCCAAATAAATGTATATTTTCTAGATATAACAGATTGGAACATAGTAAGTCACTATCTCTTCAGCCTATTGTATTTACATTGTGGCTCCACTAAGCATTACGTGCCATATTAAACATATTCTCACCACCAGCTTCTATGAAATTGATGTCTTTAATCAAGTCATGCATATAAATTCGATCAGTGCTGTTCTGTATGGATTAGGATCTAAGGGTTTATACATAAAAAGTATCTACAAGAAGAGATATCCTCAGATATGCAGAGTCATGCTGGGGATGTCCATGAGTCTCCGCATTTTCACACTTTGATTGCCAGGTGAGGTCAAAGCTAAATTCTAATTCCATTTAGTTTTATGGAATAATCTGCCTTCTCTCTTTCCTGAACAGTTTCCAATTATTTAGCTTTCTTTCCTCTAAAATCCATGGAGCAGAGTTAAGCAGTATGTTCCCTATAATTTCATAGCATATTTGAAGGAGCTTTGAAAGGAATGAAGCAAGATGAGAGAGTACCAAGCATGAAAAAGGCCAGGTTCTTGAATCTTATTTGTGATGTGTTAAATTATTTAAAGAATGCTGCAGTCATTTTTATTCAAAAGTAAAGTGACACTGGAAAACAATATTTTTTCAAGGTAATTGTTTAGATTTATTTTTTAAAGAAGCAGAGAGTGCTCTTTTTTATTTTATAAGAGTAAAGGTAACAGTCAGCTCTTTCTTTGGCTAATTCATGCACTCCATGAGTAAAACTTAAGCCCAGGTTACTTTGGTAGGATTTAAAGTAGTAAGACATGTGTGAATAAAATGATATTAGGTGTGTGTAATTCTGAATAATAAAATAAAGATTAAGATGGTAATATTGGTCCCTCAAGTACTGGTATTTAAACTTTAAAAATCAATCAAGAAAGAAGATTAAGTGGTGTTTCTTTGGTACTAAAAATGTAAAGCTAAGACCAAATTGTTCTATTTTCACAGATTTAAGATACAAAGAATGATATTTAAAGACATTAAAATGACTATTAAATTATCTTCAGTTTGTAAAGAATCTCTTATGAAGTACACTTAGACGAAATCCCTGAGTATATTAAATACTCTATTAGTATCTTCCTTCATAAACAAAGAGGAACAATTTAAAAGCTTTGCAAGATGTATAAACACTGTACTTAGTAAAAGTAGTTTCTGTTTATAAGTCTCTCTCTATAGTGCTTGTAAATTAGGCTACCAAATGCTTAGTAGAAGAAACAGATTCACAGAATTAAATTATCACATTTGAACACACTAAGCATCTTTAGATAAATTTAAAAACCATTCTCTTATAGTGTCTCTATTTTGTTTTAGCCACTCAATATTGTTTTTCACTGTTTCCAACACTTGTTGCCTTGGCTGTTCTCCTGCTCCAGCTTCCGGGTATTTTGCGAAAAAGCTCTCCATCTAGAAAAGAGAGAGAAGTAATTAGGAAAGTCATTTTAAGCTAAATTATTCTTCAAGATTTTATTTACAAACTGGATTTGTTTCTTTCTTATCTGAAAATTCAGTATTACTGCACGACACTGAGCTATACTTCTTGGTTCATTGTTCAGACGCAGCCTATCTCTCAGACTAGCGATTGTTACTTAAGGGTTTTGGACCATGGCAGAATGTAAGCCAGAACAGGCTCTGACATGTTAGGGAAGGAGGGCAGCATATCAGCAGCTGCCATGCCCGTTTCTGTTTTTGCTGTGTTCTCTATTTTCTGTGAATTCCTCGAGTGTTCCCTGGAAAATCTGGCCTATGGAATTGTGGTTTTGCCTAACCTTTCACCTTCAGGAGTCTGAAGTATTTTCTTATGCTTTCAGTTCACATAAAAGGACTCATGGAGAAAATCTTTGTTAGACTTGGCTCTATCCTTCCTCTGACCTCCAAAACCGCCCCCCAAACACAACTGTCCTATTATTTACTATACAAAAAGAATTCTTTTTTAACAATACAGAAGACTCAACATCTTAATGTATAACACACTGGTACTGAAACTTCAACATTAATGGATATTTTTCTCCTCTGGGAACTGATATATTTGAAATCTGAAAGATTTGGGGTTAGTTTTGAAATTCAAAAACTATAAATTCTGAATGGACTCAAATCTTGATCCACTTATTCCAGAGTTACATTTACCAGGAAAGGAAAGACTTTTTGCCCATACTTTGGTAAACTGAATGTTCTCATGTGGCCTTCTCAGCTTCCCAGGTCTTCCCTTTCTCAGCTTTTAAACTTTCTTGGAGATCGTTTGAATTATTTTTTCAGTTAAAAAAATAGGTATACATTTTATTAGATACAAGAATTATTTCTCACTCCAGTATGTAAACTTATCAAGATCAGTAAGCAAAAACGTCGTGTTTCAAATAAAATATTTTACAAATGCAAAAATAAAAATAATTATTTCTTATTGTTTTCTATGATTTGAAGAGAGAAAATACCATTTGTATTTGAAGGGGAAAAAAGTTTGGTTCTACTCCTAGGAAAATGTAAAGGAAACGTATCTTCATACCTGCCAGAGTTGTAATTCAGTGTTGAATGGCTCTGCTATTGTGACAATTCGGCCAAGGTTTCTGTCATTTAGGGTATATCTGAAGAGAAATTTAGAGAGGTAAAAAGAAGTATAAGTGTACACAACATTACATATTTTCTCTAAATGCAGATGTTTCCTTTTATTTTATTGTTTCTAAAAAATTAATTTTCAAAGTAAGACACAGTAAGAAAACCCATTTCACTTAAAATAATTATATTCAAGATAAATTTTTAATATACTCTGACTTCTTTTTGTAGACAGATTCACAACACTTTCTCACATTTGGTAGACTGCCTGTTGATTCTCCAAGTCTATTCTTTTTTCTTATACATGTGAGTACCCAGCTAGAGACTGTGATTCTCAGCCTCTCTCATAGCCTGGTATAGATAGGTGACCTCTCCTGGCTTAAAGAAAGGGAATTTGTTTGCCTTAAATTTCTTGGGTTTTTTTTTTTTTTCTTCCTTTCCCACAAGCTGTAACATAAACAATATCAATGATTCAGCTTCAACCACACAGATAGGATAATGGCCTAGCCTCACAAAGCAGAACCACCCTAACTACTTGAACTGCTGGCTTCAGGAGTCTAACTTGAGCGAGAAATAATTACCCACATTCGCTATTCAGCTGTTGCATTTCTGTGTTTCTGCTACAACAGAACAACTCCAGCGCCATAATTCTAGCTAATACTCTATGCATCTTCCTGCTGGTATGAAAGTTTTAACATAGACAATTTATTCTGCTTCCAAAAAGCTTTATGAGGTACTTGCATGTTGGGGAATATGACCTACCTCTGGCAAACTAAGCAAAGACACCAAAACTAAGCTCCAAGATAAAATTTTAGAGATGATATTCTATTCCTGTTCTTTTTGCATAATCTCTCTCTCTCTCTTTCTTTCTTTCTTTCTTTCTTTATTTTTTTTTTTTAGTAAGAGTCTCACTCTGACTCAGGCTGGAGTGCCGTGGCACACTTACAACCACCATGGCCTTGACCTGCTGGGCTCAGGTGATCCTTCTGCCTTAGCCTTCCAAGTAGCTGGAACCACAGGTATGCACCACCATGTCCAGTTAATTTTTTTATTTACTGTAGAGACGAGGTCTCACCAAGTTGCCCAGGCTTGTCTCGAACCCCTGGACTCAGGCAATCCTCTCGCCTCGGCCTCTGAAAGTGCCAGGATTACAGGCGTGAGCCACTGCACCTGGCTGCATATTCTCTCTTAAAGAGCAAGAATTAGAAGCTTTCTTACAGATCATAATACAATTGGTCATGATAGAGGCAAAAATCTCATCAACTAATTACACTGTAAGAAAAACAACACAAAACTATGTATAAACCTTGAACCACTGGAATGTTGGGAGGGATACAAGAAAATATCTATAAAGCAGTAGGAGAAATTTTTTCATTTAAATTGTGTTACATAGCAAAAGTAGAAACCATGAAAATAGAAACTGATAAAGTTTGTTTTGTACAAATTTGAAAGTTTCATACTAAACAGGGCACAGTGGTTCATTTCCTGTAACCCCAGGGACTCAAGGGGCTGAGATGGGAGGATTGCTTAAGCTCAGGAGTTCAAGACTAGCCTGGGCAACCAAAAAACATTTATACTAGAAAGAAAACCTGCCATATACAAAATTAATAGCACTAACTGGAAAAAAATAGTGTAACCTGAAGAAAAAAAGCAAATATTTTTACTATATAAAGAACTCTTACAGACTGGTAATATGCTAGCATAAATTATTTAGCAAAGGAATGAAATTTATCAATGAGAAAAGATGAACTGTTCTAATAGCCATGATCTTCAGTATACTGTGTCCAAT
This sequence comes from Tarsius wallacei, assembly GCA_963574415.1. Taxonomy (NCBI): domain Eukaryota; kingdom Metazoa; phylum Chordata; class Mammalia; order Primates; family Tarsiidae; genus Tarsius; species Tarsius wallacei. The sequence goes on along the minus strand of CAUYQG010175973.1, from coordinate 1,514 downwards.
GCCCACTCTTATCATCACTGAATTTATATCCGCTGTTTTTTTTTTAATTTCTAATGTCATTAGTCATTATTTAAAATGTGACTCTGAGGCATCCAGAAACACTGTCCCTAAATGTGTGTACTTCCTTGCCTTTGACACATTTCCTAGATTGTTCCAATCTCTCAAATCATTTCACCTAGCCCTCTGGATCTGTCCCTTTACAGAGAACAGTACCTCTCATTTAGAGAGTGTATATTTTTCTGCATCCTTTGTAGCACCAGGTCAGGAAATGGGGTCAGTGTACTCATGCTCCCCATCGCTACTTCCAGACCATAACTCTTCCACCCTCTTTAAAAACCTCTGTTCCTTCAGGTTGAGTGCAGTGGCTCACACCTGTAATCTCAGCACTTTGAGAGGCTGAGGTGAGAGGGTTACCTAAGCCCAGGAGTTTGAGACCAGCCTGGAAAATACAGCAAGACCTCGCCTCTCCAAAGAATAAAAAAAATTACCCAGATGTGGTGGTGCACATCTGTAACCCCAACTACTTAGGAGGCTGAGTTGGAAGGATCACCCAAAAGGTTGAGACTGTAGTGAGCCATGATCATGCTGCTGCACTCCAGCTTGAGCAACAGAGTGATACTCTGACTCAAAAACAAACAAACAAACACAAAAACCCTCTGTTCCTCAGACACCTTCTCTACACCAAGCCATGCCATCATCCTGGGTGATTTCAAGGGCCACAGAATGATCACTGTAACATGTTAGCTACGTAGTTTCTGACCTTATTTCCTATGATATTTTCTTCACTCAACTTTAGCTACCAAGGTTTCCACAATGTCATGTGTTTACTCATAAGTAACCTGCCTCTACTTTAGTAGAATTAAATACTACTGGGTTAGAGGATGCATTTATATTTAGGGTTTCTAACAAATGGTACAAAATTGCCATCCAGAAATTGAATAATAACTGCCCATTTTTCCAACCTAGGCTGCTCAGTGCTGTTATTTCTGAACATCCTAATTCATGCACCCTCTACAACATAAAATATCTTTCAGTTTCCGCTAGAACTGTTCTAGACTTCACCTTCATTTTGGCCCATTGAATGTCCCCACTGCTACTTCCTCCCAGACCATCAGCTCTTCCTTTTCTTCCACTTATTTATTTATGTAGTTTAGATTCCATGGTTTACCATTTTAAATAACATTTTTGCCTAAGCCTTAAGCTTTCTTGAATTTTAATCATTTATGTCAAAAAAGTTTACATGTATTTGTGTGATTCTTTTGGGTTTTTTTGTTTTTTTGTTTTTTTTGTTTTTTTTTTTTTGTTTTTTTTTGAGTTGGAGTCTCACTCTGTCGCCCAGACTGGAGTGCAGTGGCCGCTCTCGGCCACCGCAGCCTCGACCTGCTGGGCTCCAGCAATCCTTCCGCCTCAGCCTTCCAAGTAGCTGGAACTACAGGCGCGTGCTACCACGCCCGGCTAATTTTTTGATTTATTGTAGAGATGAGGTCTTGCTTGCCCAGGCGGGTCTCGAACCC
>CAUYQG010175972.1:0-26917 GCA_963574415.1 Tarsius wallacei | reverse complement strand
AAGATGTTCAGTTACTGTCCCTAGCCAGTGGTGTGACCTTGCGTGCACTTCCCTTTATTCTGAGGGTTGATCCTCATCTAATCTCCTCACCACTGAGATAAAGTCTTTATGAGAAGTACATATTAGGTAGCCCATGTTCTGTTTAGAAGCCTATCTTCCCTGTGAACAGGGCTAGAGCTACATTGCAGTGTTCATCTTTGCCCCAACCCTACCCCACCCACCCTTGCCTAGGATGGGGTGAGCCCGAGGTGCTTCTGTCGGCATGGTGGATGTGAACCTAATGCAGTGACTTTCACCTGGGTTAAGAGTGACCTCCTGGGGATGCAGAAGTAATCTAGTAATCGAGGCAGGGTTTTCATAACAATAAATTTTGTACCCAGGGTCTGCAAGCTCACTGCAGGTGGGCCTTGCTGGCTCTCGCTGACCACGCCTGTCAGGACCCACGCCTGTCAGGACGGTCCAGCAGATTCCAGTGATGTTGGGCATGTATTGTTGCTCTTGATTCTCGACAGATTAGCCAAGCACAGAAGATATATTAAGTGTTTGCCTTTAGATGGCTTCTGGTTTAAAGTACATGAGGACAATGAAACAGGCTATAAAAAAACACTTAACATTTACTTTGTTCAATGTTTTACCTGTTCAAGCATACCTTTTCTGTTATGATAACTCAGTAAATGAAAGAAGTCCTTTTCGAGTCAAAGCAGCAATTTCAGTGACTGTTTCAAACATCGTCTTTCAAATGGAGGTACTGTCAAAGAAACAAAGCTTCAGGTTTTGGGCCCACTTGAGTTCATTGTTCAGTGATTTTCTCTGTCCTTTCGACATGCATTTATTGAATTCACACTTCATCCAAGGAGTCACCATGCCGTGTGTTCTGTGGATTCACCCTTGAGTATGACTTGATCTCTGCCCTTGAGCTTACAGTGCAGCCAGGAGACAGGTGAATAAACAGATGGGAGACACTCCCATTAGAGGTGGAAAGAACTTGCTGTGGGCACAGAGGCTTGGCGTCCTGCTGGACTGTGGTGGGGGTGGGGCTCTGAGAAAGACCTGAACTCCACTTTGAAGACTTGGTTGATCAGGAGTGTCAAGACCAAGTGAGAGAAAGAGCCTTCTGGCCAAAGGGATATTGTGTATGAAGTAACAAGGACGTGGTTTCTACCCACCAGGTGTTGGGAGGACAGTGAGCAGCCCTGGGCGGATGGGGTGAAGTGAGAGAGCTAGGCTAACAGCAGACTGGGAAAGGCCTTGAGTGCCAGTCCAAGAGTTTGAGTTTTACCCTGAAGCCGCCAAAGATCTTGGGTTTGTGAGTGACTTGGTCAGAACTGGCCAGGAAGGGCTGGTGAAGAGCTGTCTGGAGGTCAGGACCAGTTGAGGGACCATTACAGCACACCCTGAGGGATGTGAGCAAGAAAAGGGAATGCTCCAAGGTTGGGTGACTGGCAACTGGCGGTGCCGTGCCCCAGGCAGAGTGTGCAGGAGGGGAATAGGCTTGGGGGGGTCATGATTTTCAGTTTGGAGCTGCTGACTTGGGTGCTGGTGAGACATCCAGGTAGTAGATAGATGTAGATTGGTCTGGAGCCAAGGAGAGTGTACTAGGCTAAAGAGCATTTGAGGGATGCTGTGTGACGTCCAAGCTGGGGAGTGGATTGGATCTTCCCAACAGACTGTATAAAGTGAGAAAAAGAAGACTCAACCCTTGGACTCCTAGTATTGTCTTCCTGAACCAGAGTAAAGGTAGCAGAAGTCCAGTCAGTAACCCATTGCCTTTTGGGGGAAGGGTCAAGTCTGTTTATTAAAGGGTAGAAGGTGGGGTGTTAAACAGTGTCCTTCCAGCAGCCATCCTTGAGTGTCTGCCTTTTGGGGAACCTCCAGATTAGGTCACTCATCTCAAATGACCCCATTTACATCCATATCAAGGGTTGGACCTCTGAGAGCATTCTCATGATTAAGTCTCTGGAAAAAAAGCCCTCTCAGACTGAGCAGAATTCTCAGGGTCCCTTCACTCTCCTTCCAGGACTCTGCTTCTATGTGATCTGTCAGTATCAGCAGTAGACAGGACTTGGAAAGAATCTACTGAGGACAGAGGCCAGGCGTGTGGTACCTCCTCCTCAATCTTCCTCCTACACCAAGGGTCCATGTGGATGAGGCCGGGAAAAGGCTGATACTGCAAAAGGAGCCCCTATCTGGCACATGGTCCCCACAGGGCTGGCTGAGCCTCCAGATAAGTTTGTGAGCAGTTATTCTTGTCTCTGATAGAACTTGTTCACCCAGGGGCCTGAAGTGGCTCAGCCTCAGGAGTGAGTTCGCTCATGGATTGTGTGTAAGCACAGTGGGCTTCCACCCACCCTGGTGTGCTCTCTTCTTTCGTGTTATCTAATTTTTTATCAATTTTTTGAGAAGTAGGGTCTTACTCTGTTTCGCAGGTTGGATTGCAAGGGTGTGATCACAGCTCATTGCTGTTTGAACTCCTGGGCTCAAGTGATTCTCCCGCCTCAGCCTCCCAAATACTGTAGCTAGGACTACAAGCATGCACCACTATGCCCAGCTAATTTTAAAAAAATTTTTTGTAGAGATGAGGTATTGCTGTGTGGCCTAGGCTGGTCTGGAACTCCTAGCCTCAAGCAATCACCTCAGCCTCAACCATCTCAGCCGTTGCACCCATCCTTCTTTTTTACAGACTATAGAGAACATACTATACAGGACTTGGGAATCTACTGAGGATACAGATTTCTCATAATCTGAAATATTGTGTTTGCCTAACGTTACACAATTTTAATTGGGTGCCATACACCCAGACAGATTGTTTATGGATGGGCAATTTTGTTAGCGATAAAAGCCCATTGACCATATAGTGTTCTAAATGGTGCTCATCACCTGGGTCCCCCAAAAAGCTCCCCTCACCTCTGCCCCTTCAGCCTTTCCTTGAATCATTTTGCCCTCATTTCCTAATTATCCTCTGTGATCCCTTTTCCAGCAAGGGTCCTTCTGGCCTTCATAGCATGGTAAACCTGTGGACCTTAGAAGGATTGAGCTGTGGATAGACATGTTGGCACTTCCTACTTGGTGTCTTCCCTGTCTTTCTGGGCTGTCCCTCATCTGCTCCCCATACACTGGAGGCACGATTCTTTCTCAGCAGCTCAGTGAATCACAGGCCTCTGTCTCAGGCCTTTTGGCTTCTTGGAGCCCATGAGGCTGGACAATAGAACTGTCTTAATCTAAGCCCCAAAGGATGCTCACTGGCCTGCACTCTTGCTGAACGGACTCTGCCCTTTGTGGCCTTGTCCTTTGCCCATGCTGTCTCTGTCACTTCCTGGGGCCAAGGCCTCCTCACCCTTCGAGGCCCAGCTGAGGCGGGCATTGGCTATGGGAAGACATCCTTTGCTCTCCTCTCACAGCATCTGCACCTTGAACTGGTGTGGTCAGTACACAAGCCAGGGTTTGAGGGCTGGTGCAGGGCTGTGCCTCTGCACTATGGCACTCAGCATGCTGGCATTCAGTAAGCATGTCTTGATTGCCTTTTGAAATGATTACCTGGACCGGGTGTGGTGGCTTGTACCTGTAATCCCAGCACTTTGGGAAGCCGAGGCAGGAGGATTGCTTGAGCCCAGGAGTTTGAGGCCAACCTGGGTAACATAATGAGACCCCGTCTCTATAAAAAAATAAAAATAAATGATTAAACCTGCAGAACTCCATCCCGGGCAGCACTCTCATTAGCCTTGAAGACACTTGCTGAGAACCTGCTATGTGCCTGGCCTTCCAAGGCACACCTGTCACGGGCACCTGGCTTGGAACTCAACCAGTCAAAATTCTTGTGCTGCCGACAGCTGAGTTCTCTTCCTCTGGTTCTCATTGGAGTCCTGGGGGGTGTTTTTCCAGACCTGCTGTTGGAAGGCCCCTTTGAGCTCAGAAGATAAAGATCCCAAATAGCAGAGCTCCTTTCCAAGACCAGGCTGGAAGAAAGAAAGGTGTTCTGCCTACAAAAGGGTGCAGCATCTGGAGAGGCCAGCTCAGGTTAAGACTCAGACTCCCTGGCTCAGGCCCCACGTGGCAGACTCAGGAGCCACTGTGAATGCACGTTGATCTCCAACCAGCACAGGCAGGTGGGCCAGCCAACTGGCGCGTGATGCAATGTCTGACACCTCATTAATGGTCACACCCCTGTTGTACCTGGCACGTGTCTTCCATTGCATGCCACCAGCAAAGAGCCCCCTATCAAGTTCCCTGGTAACCAGCTACTCAGTAGTCACTGTGGAATGCCAGTTGCCATAAATATTTGAAAAATTCCTGTGCTGTGCTTCAGGGCTGCGGCCAAGCACACCTTGCCTTCCTGTCACATGCCTGCTGGAAAGGTCACACCTAGAACAAGTTGGCTAATGCTTCCTGTTGTTATTTGGCCTTGGAAATTAAATTCACCTTGGTCCCAAGTGGTTTGCGATTTTTCTGAGTCTGCCTGCTTCCTTCTGTTTCTTCCGTCTCAGGGTACACTGGGTATAGTGTGTGGCACTTGGGTGCAGAAGTCACAGATGAGTAGAAGAGCTGGTCGTATAAGCAGGCCACTACAATGGTGTGCTGAGGGTGAAGACAGACTTGGCCAAGGGTGTGTACAGCTCTGCAAGGCTGGACCCTGCGGGGAGGTCGCTTGGGGGCCCATGAAGGAGGGGTAGTTGAACCCAGAGCGGAGAGGGGCAGAGCTGTGTCCTGCCTCTCCTGACGGTGACATTCCCTCTGAGTGTATTGTGGGGACTACAGTTGGCGCTGTGTGACCAGAGCTCCTGAAGCTGCTGTGGGAAGGGCAGGGAAGTGCCAGATCCTGAAGGGCAGGGGGACTAGGAAAAAGTTTCAGAGGGAGAGTGGGGACCAGTGTAGCTCTGAGCAGAGCCAAGTTGTGTTGGAGTCACATGGAGTGCAGATGTTGTGAGCTGTTCGGGAGACTCGGAAGCAGCTGGAAGGACAGGCCCAAGCTTACAGGAGAACTCTGGGCCCAGAAGAGGGTGGGCCCCTGCAAGAGCGACATTGGAGAGACAGGCACAAGAGAAGCAGCAGCAGAGAAGTAATGGCACTGGCCCATGGGGAGGGCGACATAAAAGCCTAAAGGGTCTGTTAGACTTGGCAGCATTGTAAGGGGCAAAGGCGGGAAACTGGGCACCGGTGCAGCCTACTGACACCAGCTGCTTCACTTGCAAGGAAGAATGAGGGGGAGCTGCAAAGCTAGAGTGGAGCCGCAGAGCTGGAGTTGAGTCACAGGCACTCTGGTGTGCTGGCTATGGGCCTGACCAGAACAGGAGGGAGAGAGCTGTGGAGATGCAGGGAGCTGGCATCCCGAGAGGTGAGGGATGGGAGAGCAGGACCAGGAGGGGCCTGGGGCCACAGTGGAGGTGGGAATGCATAGAAAGAACTGGAGGGTGGGGAGCTTCCACCTGACAACCCCTCTTTCTTGGGGTAGTGGGTGGGAGGCTGCAGCTGTGCACCAGCGCCTGGAAAGAGGAGCAGGTGCTGCGAGGTATGTTGAGATGCCTGCCAGCTGGCACTGGGGGGCCAGTGAGCGGAGTGGCAGGACGTCAACCTTCTCCAGCCCTCACACCTCAGGCTGACTTGTGCAGTATTCCATGTGATGGAGACAGGAGGACAGGACGGGTGGGAGCTGAGGCTTGGCTTCTCTAGGCTGAGCCAGCAAGGGAGTAACCGAAAGGGGCTGGCAGATGGGGGTTGACTGGGGTGGGAGGAAGGCAGTGAGGAGCTCTAGGATAGGGCTTAAGGGGATTTACAAATGTGTGACCTCTAGGTGGATTGATTTTAAGGGATGACTAGGGTCAGGGTAAAGAGAGATGTAAAGGCTTTTAAAGTTGAAGAGGCCATGGAGCTTTGAGCCAGAATTGCCTCCTTGGCCCTCAGAGCAGCATAGGGAGGAAGGCCTGAGCTGGAGAAGAGGGAAGGCAGGATACTGGGGTGGCTCAGCAGCTGTTTGGCCAGAAAGAGGAAGAGATTCAGGGGGAGAATGATAATGTGGTGGTGGGGTGTTTACCTTAGACAATTTCCAGAGCAGGAAGGAAGGTTGGGTGTGGGGCCAGGGAGTAAAAAGCAGACAGCAAAGTAAGGAGTGTGGGACAAGACTAGTACAGTGGTCACCCTCATTAGTGACACTTACCACCTGGTCATCCAGCCACAACTGGGCATTGTTCTGCAACTGAGGCTCTCCCTGGGCAGTGGACCTCCAGAAGCGCATTCTCAAAGCATACCTGTGGGGCATTTCCCACCACTAACGTTCTGAATGGGAAGGTGCAGGGTGGGCCCTCACCCCACATGTGGCAGACACCTGGTGCCAGCCTGCCCCTCTGGCTTTCCTCCGCCCCATCCCCACTCTGTTGTCCCCCAGTTGTGTGTTTCTGATGACCATGGCCTCTGCATCCACCCTCCAGGCTGCCACCCACAAATCTTTCTGGAATTAGAGCTTGATCAGCTTCTTCACCCTAGGAAGGACTCTGGCATGAGGACTTACCAGTGGCATGAGGATGGGGCCCCTCAGTGGGGAAAGACCTGCAATTCAGCTCCCCACCCTCCTCACTTTAGAGATGTCCCTGGGAGGTTAGCTGCTTGCAGTCCCCCCTACACGGCAGGTCTTGCACTTCCATGTGCTGTGTGTGCAGTTTCTTCACCTGAACTAACCTGATCCCTGTGTGCCCTCCAAGCCCCGACTTGACATGATCTCCTTTAGAAGGACTGGAACCACACCAGCTCCCATAGAGGTGGTGTGATCCTCCCCTCTGTTAACTCTGCCTTTACGTGTGTCTACAAATCTGTTTTCTGACTGTACTGCCAAATGTATTTCTGTATCTGCTGTACCCAGCTCAGCACCAGGGTCCTAGTGGGCACTCAGGAGAAAGTTCCAGAAAGAATGGATATGGTTGGGTAGACAGGTGAGGCCACTAGCTCCCTTCTTTCAGTCAGGGCCCTCCCTGTGCTGTCCTGTTGCTGAGGCCAGGACGTGGCAAGAGACATGGGACTGGCAGCATCCTCCTTGGCCTCTGCCCAGACTCCCGACGAATCTTGGAGTTATTCGTGTTTCTGAGGCTTCCAGCAGATTCTTGGAGGATGGGATTAGGTGTCCATTGGCCTCTCTTCAGTGGGTGGGTGGGTGGAATGAGCCCCTATGGGGCGTCAGGCTCAAGCCAGACTTGAGAGGAGGTTCCTACAAGAGGTGAGTGGAAGGCGGAATGTGTCATCACCTGTGGCCAAATGCTGTGGCAGTCTCATCCTTGCAGTCCTGGCCTTGCTCCAGGTCTACTTTCAGGCCCAGACCCCAGCCCCGTCCCCAACTATCTGGTGTGCTCCTCCAGCCTCCTCAGCCTTCCTCTCCCTCTCCCTCTCCCTTCTCTCTCAGCACCTGTGTGATGCTGTGGAATATATATTTGGTCCTCCTGTTTCCTGATACATACTTCCTAAGATCCTTGAAATCTCCTAAGTGCTGTCTTTTTGTACACTAATGTTGACTGGTAGCCTTAGGGTGGGGCTGGTCACCAGAGAGATCCAGGCATGATTAGAGGGTTGGGACTTTCAGCCCCAGCTCCCATCCTTTCTGGAGGGGAGAGGGGCTGAAGGTCAAGTTGGTCACCAATGGCCACTGACTTAATCATGCCTACATAATGAAGTTTCCATAAAAATCCAAGAGGACATGGTTTGGAGAGCTTCTGAATAGCTGAACATGTGGAAGTTTCTGGAGAGTGGCACTCCCAGGGAGAGCATGAAAACTTCTCCCATACCTCCCCCTACACATGTCTTCATTTGTATCTTTTGTGATATCCTTTGTAATAAACCAGTAAATGTGTTTCCCTGAGTTCTGTGAGCCTCTCCAGCAAATTATTTGAGCCTAAAGTGGAGGTCGTGGGATCTGACACTGCCTCCAGGTAAGGTAGATAGTGTCAGAATAGAATTGACGGACACCCAGCAGTTGTCTGCTGCAGAACTGATTGCTTGCTTGCTGACAGGGAGAAATTCCTACATGTTTGGGGTCATAGATGTCCTCTGTGTTGATTGTCTTGTTGGTGTGAGAGCAGAGGAAAGGCACAGTTTGAGAATTCTGCCTGTCATAGGTGGATTTCCAGCCAGACGCTCTTCCAGGCTCTGTCCTGCCTGCTGCCTGGCGCCTCTCCCTAGATGATCTGCAAGCTGAGCCATACTGTCAGCCACCAAGCACACCTGCCTACACCACATCTGCCTGGCCACGGCCTCCTCAGCCCCAGGGTGTCCAAGCACTCTGAGCATCTCCTTATCAGGCGGGGAGCATGTCATGTGGTAACTGCTGTCGTTCTCATCCCTAGACCACCACACCCTGGGGCTGGAATGGGGCTCAGTCACCCCTGCTGCCCTCCCCTCGCCTGGCAGGCATGGTCAGTGCCCAGCAGGTGTCATGGGGCTGGTGAGTTCTTCTGCATCTCCTTATCTCTCCTGCAGACCCCTCACTATGACCCATGATCTGTTTCCTTCTGTCCACAGCACTTAGCAAGGTTGAGGGCCTTCCCTAGAGAGTGAGATGTTTTGAATTCCACAAGGGGAACCTGCCTGAGAGGAGGGATCTCCCTATTGTGGGAGGGCGGGGCAGAGGGCCTCCTTCCTGTTGTCCCAAATGGCCTGGTCAGGGCTCTCTGCACACTGGGGCCAGAGCCTAACTGCACTTCCTCTTCATTTTCAATCCTAGTCCCACTCCCAGGAAAGGGACGAGGGATTGCTCAGACTGGAGAGGAAGAACTGAAACGAATGGCACCTGACTCTGTGACCTGTTCTGTGGCTCAATGACTAAGGCCCAGCCTTGGGTCCTTGTGAACCCACTGCTGGGGCTGGGGGCTCTTCTGTGGCCAGTGTGGGTAGTCAGGCCAGGGTGGGGGTGGGGGCCCAAGCTTGTAGCACCAATTCTGCCACCTACAGTCCTAGTGAACACTGGCCTCCTTTAGGACAGGGGTGGGGAGTGGGATGAGGGGTGAGGGGGGTGGGGAGGGAACACAGTGGGCCTTTTGGTGACATCTGGACGTGTTTGTGGGCACTCTCTGTGTGCTGTGGGTGAGCGTCTCCTGGGACATGTGGTGCTGTGAGCCCACCAGGCTCTGCCTCCAACCTAACTACTCTGGCATCTGCATGAGAAGCATCTGTATTGAAACTGGCACTTAAAACTCCAAAATGAAGTTTGTCTGAGCTGTAATTCTCTGTTGCCTCCCTACAAGGCAGAATCCTTGAGTGGCTTGGTCTCTGCCCCAATCATCAGGCCACTCTGTCTAGTGGAATGCCCCCCAGCAGTCTCCTGGGTCCACCCGTCTCCACCTCCCTGACTCAGCCCCTCCTGGCCCCCGTTATGTCCCATCTGAACTCTGTCTTCCTGTCTCTGCTGTCCCAACCCTGATTCCATGGCCACCAGGGGGATTTTTCTAAGCACAGATCTGATGGGAGTCACTTGCCTAGACTTGTCTCCTACCCCTCATGTGGGACACCCACCCCCTATCCCACACTTCCTCAGCCCTGCCCTCTGAGGCTCCCCAACTCCCTGGGGCCCTCTCTGGCCTCTGACTCTGTGGGTGCACCATCCCCACCCTCACCAAGCTGACTCCACATCTTTATGCCGTGGAGTACCACTGCCCCTTCTGCAGCGCGGGCTCGGTGGTGTCCGTCTTTGGTGCTCCCCCAGGACCTCCCCAGTGCCATGGTAGATGTTGGTCCTCTTGAACGTCTCACTTTTCTTACCCCTAGTGCCCAGCCTGGCACAGAAGAAGCACCTCAGTAGAGGATGGTCAAATGAATAAAAGTTTAGAGTGAGGGGAACCGTGATCATGTGCTGGTTCCTCTGGTTCCCTGTGACCTGGACAGGAGGGGTAGCCAGGAAGGGAATCATAGTGTCCAGCATTGGCGGGTGTTAAAATGAAATCAGAGGCTAATAAATGTGTTGTTCTGTTTTTGCCACATGAAAGAGAGTTTGTTTTCAAATCCAATTGTTTGGGAAAATCACATTCCCCATTTAAGAGGAGAAGTACAGAGGTCTCATGACTCATCAGGCCCTGGGGTGGTGTTTTGGGGCCCACAGCACAGCTGGTATGGAACACAGACCTGAGTTTCCTAGGAGGGAGTGTCCTGTCGGAAACATGACTTGTGTGAGGGCTTTGGGCACTAGAGGTGGCCATGAGTGCTCTGGAGTCACAGTCCATGGTTGGTCCTCCCTGTGAGAACACCTTCTGGTGTCCCCTATATCTCAGCTTCCTCCTCTCTGACATGGAGGAAATTCCTGCACCGTGGGCTGTGCTGAGGATGAAATGAGGTAGACTGGAGCCAAGTAACTGGGCAGCTGGCCTCTGGAGGAGGCTGTGTTCCAGCCCAGAGGATGGGCGAGCTGGCTGGCTGCTTGAGTGGAGGTGCCAGCTGCTTGGTCCTGCATGTCTCTGGCCCCACTATCCACAGTGAGACCTGTGCCTCCACCCACATCCACTTTGTCCTCCCACCCTGCTTCCTGACCAGAAATGTGCACCCAGCACCACACCTGACGGAGCAGAGCTTGCAGTGTCAGGGCAGCTGTGGCCTTCACACACAGCCTCACTGCCTTCCCCTTCCTGTGGGCACAACTTGGACTTCGCTGTGGATGACGGATTTGGGTGCTATTGGAGCTGCCACGGGAGTGAGGACATGGGCTGCTGGGGGTGTTCCTGGCTGAAAAGCCATCTCCCTTTCCCAAGAAGTCTGCCCATGGGACCATGGAAAAGCATGTGGCTGTAAGCTTGGAACCGTTTAAGAGACCCCTCTGCCTTTGGCCTCACCTCTGGCAGTCCCAGGATCGTGTCCTGTGGACAGATGGCACAGTGGTCACATGTATCACCTGATATAGCAAGATAACATTTTGACAAAATAGAAATCACTTGTTTCCACTTACTTTTCTTTTAAAGAAATGTTTGCTTCCTGTCCACAGAGAAAGGCACAGTGCTTGTGAGAAAAATGCTGTGTAGGTCACAGAGGAGGCTTCCTAGGTGGGAAAGAAGTAGCATGGGCATGGAGGGGAGCTTGCCACCAAGAGAGGCCTTTGGAGATGGACTATGGGAGAGCCACCCCCTCTGTAGGAAGACAGGCACCAGCCCTTGGGGACCATCATGCCCCAGATGTTCCAGAGCATCTGCATAGTGCAGGCCCAGGACCCTGAGAAATATAAGGAGACCGGAGCCCTTGGGGCCTCTGAGCTGCCAGCCTGGGCCAAATGCTTTCTATGAGCAGTCTCAATTCATCCTCACAAGACATCAGTTGAATCACATCCCTTCCCTGGTTCCCGCCATGCTTAGAACAAAAGCCAAACTCCTGTGCATGACCTGACACCTGCCGGTCTGTCTCTGCTGCTCTTGCAGTGGGTTGCCTGAGCAGGGCGGGCCTGTTCCTGCCTGTAACTGCACGTTCCTACCTCAGGGCCTTAGCACTTGCTCTTGGTTGTCCTGAGTTCTCTTTCCTCAGCTCTTCAGGCTGCTTTCTTCTCATCACTGAGGCTCAGGTGTCATCTCTTGGGACCCTCCAGATGCGCTGTGTGGAGTCCCTTCCATCTGAATTTATCACTGTCTGAAACTCCTGTGAGTCCAGCAAGGTGTTGAGTGAAATTTTTTCTATTTTCCTGGAGTTGCAGACTAGATCCAAAGCTGAGGAGTGCTTCTCCACAGCCCAAGTTCCGGGAGCTGCAGGCAGCCAGGGCTGTGAGAGGTGCTGGCCCTGCCCCCACCCCATGCCTCTGAGGTGAACTTGAGAGTGGAGAGAAGGATTCAGACGAGTACAGTGTTTGTGATGAGAAAGGATGCACCCCCTGCCCCCTCCCCTTGCAAGGCCAAGGGACAGTGGTTACCCAGGTTACTCATCTCCAGGTACCAGCACAGGGCCCTGTTGGCCGCCATCTGCCAAAAAGGGAGAAAGAGAATGGGAACTCGTGCTTGTGAGGTGTTGCCCTAATGTCATCTGCACCTACCCAGTGGGTCCAGAGGGAGACCCCACCCATGAGTGTTACCTGGGAACTAACCCCCGAGAGGAGGCGCATAGTATTTATTAGCTCCACTTTACAGACAAGGCAGCTGCCATTCAGGGAACCTGCATGGCTTGTCCAGGTTCAGGCAGACACATGGCAGAGCTGGATTTTGAGGCAGGCCCGTCTGGCTTTACAGCTGGGCCATTTTCCATATGAGCCCCAACCTCCCTCCTTGCTCCCTGACCTCCTGGGCAAGATGAGGAAGCAGACCTCCTCCCGACCCAGCACCTTTGTCAGAGCTCGGGGCCTGTGGGGAACGGGGGACCTTGTTCACTGCATGGGACGAGGTGCAGCTCAATGTGTAATGGCAGCCAGCCAGCAGGTGGATCATCAGGAAAGCCACTTCAGCCGTAAAGATTCCCCTCCAGGGTGTGAGTGGCCAAGACTGTGAGTGCTCAAGCCTGGATTATTTTATGTTTTTGATCAGTTTCCTGCCTCCCCTTACTTCCCCATCTCAATAACCATTTTGAGGAAAACCTGACTCAATTCTAAGTGTGTGCAAGTAAAAGATTTCGAAGGATATGCATCAAAATATTGATGGCGACTGTCTAGGTAGAGGGGGAGTAAGATTAGAGGGGATAATTTAAGCAGAACTCTACACTTGTACTCTTTAATTCTGGTATTGATCGTTTATGATTTTGCATTCATATATCGCTTGTGTAATAAGATATTTTAAACCCAAGGAAGCTGGCCAGGCACGTTAGCATGCACCTGTCGTCTCAGCTGCTGGGCAGGCTGAAGCAGCGGGATCGCTTGAGCCCAGGAGTTCGAGGCTGCAGTGAGCTAGGAATAGCCACCTCACTCCAGCCTGGGCAACAGAGTGAGACCCTGTCTCAAATCAGCCAACTAAGGAAACCAGTCTGGACCCGATTTATAGATGCCTTAAGGAGTTCATTACAAGCCTTGTTTGTCCAACCCCAGAAACATCATGCTATGCTTTTAGGTGGGGCCTTGGGGAACAGGAAAGAGCCCAGGGGGATCTTTCAGGGTCTTCTGTGAGTGTCCTTGCCTTGAGTGTTCCTGAGTCCAGCATGTTCCTGGGCCACTTGTTGCAGCAAACAAAACCCAAGGTCTGCATCTCCCTGAAGGAACTTCGCAAAATGTAGTATCCACATTTAGAGCTTCCAGTTTAATGTTCAACCTGAATCCGGGGGTGGCTGAGTGGAGGCTGGTGCTGCTCTGCCCAGCTCCTGTTCTGTTTAGAAACATATTTACTGCCCTGAGGAGGAACCAGTTCTTTCACCCAAACAGGATGGGCCTGGGGTTACTCCAGAGGTTGGTGGGCCCGAAGCCTAGAAGAGAGGATTTTAGCTGCCTTAGTAATTGAGGCGGAGAATTGTGCAGCGTGGCCTGGGCATGGCCATGGGGATGTGAGTGCATCTGTCAGCCTGGCCTTCAGGACCAGGGAAGAGGGAACCCTCACTGCCTTCCCCCCAGGACAAAGCAAATGAGTCAACTCCCTTCTTCTGAGGAAGAAGGCCCAGGCCCTGGCAGCAGGACTGGTCCTACTGTGGACAATGCTTTTCCGGTGGGATCAGTTTAAGGCCGGGCACAGTGGCTCACACCTGTAACCCCAGCACTTTGGAGACTGAGACAGGAGGATCACTTGAGGCCAGGAGTTCGAGACCAGCCTGGACAACATAGCTAGTCCCTGTCCCTACAAAAAAATGTAATAATCTGGGCGTGGTGACATGTACCTGTAGTCACAGCTACTTGGTAGACTGAGGCAAGAGGATCCCCTGAGCCCAGGCATTCGCAGCTGCAGGGAGCTATGATCACGCCACTGCACACCATCCTGGGCAACAGAACAAGACCTTGTCTAGAAAAATAAACTTAATATGATTTTAACTTTTTTGTTGAAAAATCTTGTTTTAACTAATGTTTTCTGTGGGGAAGTCCTGGGGAAAACAGTGTCAATGGCTATACACCTAAAAGAATTGGAAGCAGAGACTCAAACAGATGTTGTACACCCATGTTCACAGTAACATTTTTCACAGTATCCAAGAGATGGAATCAGCCCAAGTGACCATCTATAGATGAATAGATAAAATATGGATTATCAATAAGGTGGAATATTATTCAGCCTTTAAAAAGGAGGGGTGCCAGGTGTGGTGGCTCAAGCCTATAATCCCAGCACTTTAGGAAGCTGAGGTGAGAGGATCACCTGAGCCCAGGGGTTTGAGACCAACCTGGGCAACTTGGTGAGATCTTGTCTCTACAATAAATCAAAAAGTTAGCCAGATGTGGTGGCTCGCAGCTACCTGGAAGGCTGAGGTGAAAGGATTGCCTGAGCCCAGCAGGTCAAGGCTGCTGTGGCCATGAGCACGCCACTGCACTCTAGCCTGGGCAGCAGAGTAAGACTGACTCAAAAAAAAAAAAGAAAGAAAGAAAGAAAAAGGGAGCATTCTGACACATGCAGTCACACTGATGAAACTTAAGGACGTTATGCTAAGTAAAGTGAAATAAATCAGTCCCAAAAGACAGTTACTATGGTATTTGAGGAAACTAGATGGGTTGAATCTATAAAGGGAAGGTGGGATGGTGGTGCCAAGGACTGGGATAGAGGAAAGGGAGAGCTCATGTTTAGTGGGGACTGAGTTTAAATTTGGGAAGAAAGAAGTTCAGGAGATGAATGGTAGAGACAGTTGCACAGCAGTGTGTCTGTACTTAATGCCACTGAATTAAGCATAGCCGAAATTGTAAATTTTTTGTTACTGTATTTTACCACACATAAAAAAACACACTATCAAGTGCTTTCTCAATACGTTGTCTCACGGATGTAAGTTTTACACTACAATTTTTTTACTTTTCACTCAGTGCTTTAAAGTAGTATCTGCTTTTTCTATTTGTAGGTGAACGTTCTAGATGCAAGAGAAACCAGAATGGTTTGGTCCTTTACCAAAACTCGCTGAAGCAGACCCCTGTGGCATCTCTGGACACTTGTACCCTCCCAGGGGAAAGGTTAGTCTGGCATGCGTAGGCAAAGGTGGCACTTCTGTGCCAGGACAGTAGCCCTCGGCCAAGGCAGCCGCCCGTGTCTGAAGTCTCACAGAGTACATCTGACTTGTTTCTCCCATGAGTGCCTGACCCAGCAACTGCCTGTCGAGAGACAACACCACATTCTTGAATATTTCTTGGCTCATGTGGACCCAGAAGGGTCTAATTTTGAAGCTGTGATGCCTCCCATTTATTTCCCAGTTCTCCCTCTGCAAAAACATCTGCTCCCCTCCAGGGATTCTCCTATGGCGTTACCTGCCTAAAATAACTTTCAAGCTGGCTGTTTTAGAGAGTGAAGATCTGGCTCACAATTCCAACCCGGGCACGGTGGGATAGAATAGGTGTGTGCTTTCCTTACAACCCACGACTGGTTGAAGGCCTGAAGCCTCAGAGAAATGAAACAACTCTTTGCTCAGTGGCATCTTGGACCCTGGGGAGGAGCACTCCCGAGCAGAGACTGGTTTTCAGTGGGTCAGGCTCTGTAAGTCCTTCTGGGAACCCTCTCTAACCTCTCATTACTGAGAACCTATGTGACCTATCCCAGTTACTTCATAAACTCTGTGAAAAGAAGAACTACTCCAGAGTTTATAATGGCTTCTCCAGGACAGTCACTTATCTTTTTTTTTTTTTTTTTTGAGAAAGCTTGATTTATTGAGAGGACAGAAAAGCTCCCAGAGTGTGAGGGGACCTGAGGGAGTTGCCCAGTCACTTATCTTAAATGGAAGCCCTTCTGATATTTACAGAGAGATTGAAACAAAAGGCATGTCTGAGCCAAGCACAGTGGCTCATGCCTGTAATCCCAGCACTTTGGAAGACTGAAGTGGGAGGATCGTTTGCAACCAGGAGTTCAAGACCAGCCTGGGCAACATAACGAGACCTCATCTCTATTTAAAACAAATATATGTTCTTTAAAACATGAACTTTTAGGCTGGGCTCCGTAGCTCAGCCTGTAATCCCAGCACTTTGGGAGGCCGAGGTGAGTGGATTGCCTGAGCCCACGGGTTCGAGACCAGCCTGGGCAACTTGGAGAGACCTCGTCTCTAGAATAAATCAAAAATTAGCCTGGCATGGTAGTGCGTGCCTGTAGTTCCAGCTACTTGGAAGGCTGAGGCGGAAGGATCGCCGGAGCCCAGCAGGTCGAGGCTGCAGTGGCCGGGAGCAGCCTCTGCACTCCAGTCTGGGCGACAGAGTGAGACTCCAACTCAAAAAAAAAAACATGACCTTTTAAACACAAGTGCTAAAAATGAACTTTTAAATCCTACAGGGTGTGAGATGGCAGATGAGCTAGCAGAAAACCTTCAGAGAGGAGGCTGGAGGATTTAGCTGCTCTTTGCTCCCCCCGGCAACCTGAGACCCTTCCGGGCACAGCAGGCACCATGGACTCCCCAGGGTACAACTGCTTTGTGGACAGAAACAAGATGGATGCCACCATACAGGACCTGGGGCCCAAGGAGCTGAGCTGCACTGACCTGCAGGAGCTGAAGCAGCTGGCACGCCAGGGCTACTGGGCCCACAGCCACGCCCTGCGGGGAAAGGTGTACCAACGCCTGATCCGGGACATCCCCTGCCGCACAGTCACACCAGATGCCAGCGTGTACAGTGACATCGTGAGCAAGATCGTGGGCAAGCACAGCAGCAGCAGCCTGCCCCTGCCCGAGTTTGTGGACAACACGCAGGTGCCCAGCTACTGCCTGAATGCACGGGGCGAGGGCGCTGTGCGCAAGATCCTCCTGTGCATTGCCAACCAGTTCCCTGACATCTCCTTCTGCCCTGCCCTGCCAGCTGTGGTGGCCCTGCTGCTACACTACAGCATTGATGAGGCCGAGTGCTTCGAGAAGGCCTGTCGCATCCTGGCCTGCAATGACCCCAGCAAGAAGCTGATTGACCAGAGCTTCCTGGCCTTCGAGTCTTCCTGCATGACGTTTGGGGACTTGGTGAACAAGTACTGCCAGGCAGCCCACAAGCTGATGGTGGCTGTGTCGGAGGACGTCCTGCAGGTCTATGCAGACTGGCAGCGCTGGCTGTTTGGGGAGCTGCCCCTCAGCTACTTTGCCCGGGTCTTTGACGTCTTCCTGGTGGAGGGCTACAAGGTGCTGTACCGCGTGGCGCTGGCCATCCTCAAGTTTTTCCACAAAGTGAGGGCGGGACAGCCACCGGAGTCTGACAATGTGAAGCAGGACATCCGCATGTTTGTCAAGGACATTGCCAAGACAGTGTCTCCTGAGAAGCTGCTAGAGAAAGCATTTGCCATCCGCCTCTTTTCCCGCAAGGAGATCCAGCTCCTGCAGATGGCCAACGAGAAGGCCCTGAAGCAGAAGGGCATCACCGTCAAGCAGAAGAGGTAGGCAGGCCTGACTGCGGGGCCCCAGATGGAGCCTTTGGTGGGACGCATCCTGGGGCGTGAGCGTATTTCGCTGGTCCCTAGGCCTGCCTCTGGCCACCTGCTTACCCACCTATCCATCCAGCCATCTATGTGTGGGTAGAAAGACCTGGAAAATAGGAAGAGCCTTCCTGTTACAGCCACAGGCGAAGGGCATTGAGGCCTGTCCTCAGGGACAAAGGCCCACAGCTGGGATGGACGCTGATGCCAACGGGTCAGAAGGTCTCACAGGGACCTAGCCCACCTCCCAAGGGTCATTTCAGGGTAGCCCCTGCTTTGCCCCTCCAGCTCTGGGCTCCATGGCTGGACGTTCTCTTGGCTGCTGGAGGTGACCTTCTGCCCTGAACAAGCCCCTGAGCAGCAGAGTTGGGAAGGGCCATGGTGTCCTGAGACTGGCAGCTGGCACTGTGATGGTGCTATGATGTGGCCTGTTGGCATCGCATTCTCTTTCTGCTGAGCCAGAGGAAGGCTGTCTGGGGTCCGGTACTCACTACTAACCTCTCTTTGTCTGTTTTATTTTTCTTCTCCATGTCCGTTGCTTCCTCCTGTTTTTCAGTGTTTCACTTTCTAAGAGGTAGGTCTGAGAGCACATCTCCACGCTGGCTTCTGTCTTTCTGCTGGGCTGTCTCTGGGCTGGCTGCTTGCTCTGTTTCAGGACCTGGCTGGCTCCCCCAGTCCAGCTTCAGCAGTGTTGCCTCAACCTGACTGATGTTCAGGCACTGTCTGTCTGTCTCTCTGTCCATCTGCCTGCCTCAGTTGTGGTATCTGCCAGTGCTTGGCTCACCCTGAAAGCTTGTCTTGCCAGAGCAGAGTCACGCTCTGTCCTGATTTCTTAGATAAAAGGTGCTTTTGTCCCCAACCAGGCTGGCACTCTCCCCTCTGTACAGGGCGGGTGGCAGGGCCCTGGAAACCTTCCTGTCTTTACCTGGAACTGGGCTGTAACCTGACTGGGTGAGAAGTTCCCCTGGGCTTAGTTCTAAGGAGAGGCTCTGGGCATATCTCTCGGGTGGGAGCTTGGCCACGGCCCTGGACGCCTCAGGAGCTGACCCCTTCCCTGTTTCCCTAGGCAGTTTGTGCACTTGGCCGTCCATGCAGAGAACTTCCACTCAGAAATCGTCAGCGTGAAGGAGATGAGAGACATCTGGTCCTGGGTCCCTGAGCGGTTTGCCCTCTGCCAGCCCCTCCTGCTGTTCTCCTCACTGCAGCATGGGTACAGCCTGGCCAGGTAATGCCCCAGGAGGCGGGGACAGGGTGCACTGGTATCAAGGTATGGAGTGGGCTGTGGGTCTGCCTGGCTTTGCATCCTGCTGTGGTGACTGGAAACAGGCCTTGGGTACCTGCTGAGGCCCTGCCTCTTTGGGGCGAGAGAACCAGGGTCCCTTTTTCTGAGTATTTGTCATTTCTAGACATTGGGGATCATTGCCAGGCATGCCACAGCCCAGGGCCCATCATCAAGACACAAGAGGCAGGATTCCTATCTCAGGAGCTCACAGAATTGTTGGGGAGAGGAGCACATGGGCAATAGGCCCTGGCTTCTGGCAGGGGACCCTGGGCACACTGGCCATCATGGTGGCCCTGCCAGGTACAACTGGCACGGCTCCCCTCGAGCCTTAGATGGCAGGTGGCCTTGGATGCTCAGGCTTGGGCCTAAGGTGACATGCAGAGGTGATGCAGGCAGAGCTAGCCCAGCCTCCACCCAGGCACAGTCTACACCACCATGGGCATTTTGGCATAGCTAGAGCTGCTACTTCCAGCCCCACCAGGGACACCAGCCAAGCTCTGGGTGCCACATTGGCAGCCTTGGGCCTCCCCAGCTCCCCACATGTCTGGGCTCCCAAGGATGTGCCCCTAGCCTTCCTACCATGGGGACTTGGTAGGACTCTGGTTCCTGCTTCCCTGTAGCATTTGGTGCTTGGCTGTGTCCTTGGTGGGGGGGTGGGGGGGGGGCCACCTGCTTTGAGGCCTCTCCTTCAATCCTATAAGGCAGACAGTCCCAGGACAGCCAAGAGGACCAGGCAAGAAGAACACCCAGGCGAAGATGCTGTCTTGGCCCTGGAGAGAAGGAAACACAGTTCCCAGGCCTCTCCACCCCCAGACAGCCCAGGTTGAGGGCCAGTGGAGGCTGTCAGGAGGCAGCAGGGAAGGGTGTGCAGGGGGCGGCTGACACGCCTGGTCTCTGTCCCAGGTTCTACTTCCAGTGTGAAGGACATGAGCCCACCCTCCTGCTCATCAAGACCACACAGAAGGAGGTGAGGAAGGACCAGAAGAGCCGGGGGCCTGGCCTCTGACAGGCTCTGGGGGGCCTGTGGCTCCCTGGGCTGGCCAAAGTCAGAGCATGATGGCTAGCACATGGGGCTAGTCACATGCTTGAGGGCTGCAGAGGAAAGCAAGAATATCCCAGGATCGACCACCCACCCTCATTGTCAGCCCCAGGCCCTGGTGAGAGAGAGTTGCCCCCATCCCAAACCTTCCTTTTCCCACACTGCTCCAGCTCTGACTGTGACAGGCCCCTCATCAGGCTGGAACAAGCGGGTGTTCCTGGGGCTGGCAGGATACAGCCTCACCTGGCCTCTCTCCCTAGGTATGTGGAGCTTATCTATCAACAGACTGGAGTGAGAGAAATAAGTTTGGAGGCAAACTGGGCTTCTTTGGGACTGGAGAATGCTTTGTGTTTAGGGTGAGTGGGACTGAGCGTGGGGCTCCCTGTAGGCTCAGCAGCCACAGCCTACCTGGGGCAGCTCCCTGGCCACTCGCTCACGGGACCCTGTTTTATTTTCGTCGTGGCATTACCCTGCAGGATATACTCCCCGTTGCTTCTGGGTTTAATCACTAGACCTAACTTACCTTGAGGGTGGGGCCTTCTCCGCCTGTGGCACCACCTCCCTAACCCCTGGCTCAGGCCTTGCCCACCGAAGGCTCTGGATGAAGATTCAGGGTTGAAAATGGGCCATGGCTCTAGGGATAGAGAGGCCTGTTGGGTGCCTGTGCGTTTCTCACACTGCCTTTCCACCCCAGCTGCAGCCTGAGGTGCAGCGCTACGAGTGGGTGGTCATCAAGCATCCGGAGCTGACCAAGTCAACGTCCCTGGTGTCTCCGGAGACCACCACCACCTTCTCACTCAGCCACTCTGCCTCCTCGGACCCTGCTGACCGCCTCTCGCCATTCCTAGCTACTCGGCACTTCAACTTACCCTCCAAGACCGAGTCTATGTTCATGGCAGGTGGCAACGACTGCCTCATCATCGGTGGGTGCCACTCCTTCTACCTGATGGGGCCCTGCCTGCCCTGGGAGGAGGGTGTGGGGTTCTGGGCAGCAGAAGCCCTTGTACCCAGCCCTGGACCTAGTAGCAGGTGTTCACCTGAGCCCCACGATGGCAGAGGGAGAGACCTGGGTTGTTGAGGTCAACTGGGCATGAGTGGCAGGAGAAACGGGCTGGGCAGCAGAGTCCAGCTCAGATGGCCAGGCCTGGGGGCTTTGGAGGATCAGAGGTCAGTGTGGTTTCAGAGAGGACTCTGGGTGGGCAAGGACAGCCGAGACTTGCCCTGTGCAGGTGGAGAGGCATTGAGCACCAGGAGGGGGTGCCTTGGATGTTACTGGTGGGACATCCCCCAAGAGAAATGCCTGCTGTTAGGCAGAGGTACAGTTGCTGACCCGAGCATCCCACAGGAGGAGGCGGTGGCCAGGCGCTTTACATCGACGGGGACCTGAACCGGGGCCGCACAGGACACTGCGACACTTTCAACAACCGGCCCCTCTGCTCTGAGAACTTCCTTATCGCGGCCGTTGAGGCCTGGGGCTTCCAAGACCCTGATACCCAGTGACAGTGGCACCACAGCCATTAAGGTGATTAAGCCACTGCTGGAGGGAGTGGAACGGAGGCCCAGCTGCCTCCTCAGGGTGAGGAGTGAATGTGACCCCCATGTGGTGGGCAGGGTTGGAGGCAGCAGAGGCCTCACAGCTGAGTTGACGCTGCTTGGACCAGCTGCTGCCTCTACTCTGGACTTAACCCAGGCTCCCTGAGGGCTGCTGTGCACCCGCTCTCCCCAGTGCCCGCATGGGAGGCACCTTCCTCCCAACCCAGGGCCCTGGCTGGCCTTGGTGGAGGTGTCCTGAGTCTGAGGCCTTGGGGCATGGCGGCTACGACTTGCAGCCCTTGAGCCATCTCCACAAGAGAGCTTAGTCCCTAGAGGCTGGAAAGGCAGAAACAAGTAACCCGCTGCCTAGAGTGGTGTGTCTGTGGTGCCCCCTGCTGGTGCAGCATAGCATTGCTCTTCTCCAGAGCAAGGCCCTGTAGCCTGGCTGGCAACTCCTGTGGTACTTTGGTCTGAGACCAATGCCCTTGAATCTGCTCCTTGGCAGGATCCCACTCCCTGCCCTGTGAGCATCTGCCTGGGCCACTGACCCAACCCCCTCCCCAGGGCTCCAGCTGCCTCTCCAACAGTGCCTCCTCTTGGCCTCTCTGCGACTCCCCTGGGGCTATGCCTGCTGCTGCCGGGTAGGAGAGGGAAGGGTGGGTTTCATGCTGGGCTCCACCTTCTCTGCCCCCCAGGGAGGGCCAAGGGCCAGTGGATGGGGCTGGAGGGTGTGTCATGTGTCCTTGTGTTTCCACAGAACCTGAAGCTTTTTCCTGGGCCTCGCTGCGTGGTCACACCTGAAGAGGTGGCACTGGAGAGCCATCTGACCCACCCGAACAGCCAGCTCCATGCCCAGGGGTCTGCCCAGAGAAGCCCAGACCCATGGGGGCTTCTCAGCTCTCCTCCTCTCCAGCCCTGTGAACTCCTTGAACCCCCCGCTGCCACCCATTTCACCTCTGTCACTGCAGTGACCCAAGGCCCAGGGTCATATCCAGGCCCCTCAGTGTGGCATGCTCATCTCACTCTGGCCCCAGTTCCTTCCCTCATCAGGCCCTGAACCCTCCCAGGCCCTACCCACACAGTACCTCCTTGGTCATCCTGTGTGGATGCATGTCCTCGCTCTGTCCCTCTCGTGGCATTGTGGCTGACCACAGGTCAGGGTTTTCTGGGCCACCACCTCTCCTTTTTCAGCCTTTGGAGAGCTGGCCAGATGCATGGTAGGTGCCAAGGGAGGACTCTGCAAGGAGCAGCCCCTGCACTATGACTCCCCATGCCCTGTGACCTCCTTGAGCTGGTCCTGAGGGCCTGGGCACCATGGAGGGAAGAGGGGTAAAGCAGAGGCCTAAGTGATTATGTTGGGCCCACCGTGGAGGCCTGGCTCACAGACACAGCCCATACTTCTCCCCCAGCACTGTGCTGCTGCCCATCTCCATTGCTTGCTCTTCCTGTAGGGGTTCGGCCTCCCCTGTCCATGTTCTCATGTTGGCTCTGAACAGGGCCACAGTGGTGCAGGAGGAAGAATCA
Source organism: Tarsius wallacei (assembly GCA_963574415.1). Taxonomy (NCBI): domain Eukaryota; kingdom Metazoa; phylum Chordata; class Mammalia; order Primates; family Tarsiidae; genus Tarsius; species Tarsius wallacei. The sequence continues at coordinate 4,137 of CAUYQG010175972.1, read as the reverse complement.
AGAGCCCTGTGTGGCTTTGGGCAAGCCAGCAAACTGTAACTCAGTTTCCCCAACTGTGAAATGGAGTCTAGTTATCCTGCCCTCTTTTCCTCTTCATGAGGGTGTTGAGAGGCTCCCAGGGAGATAATGTGAGTCCCTCTTGAGGGGATGTGCTGGGAGGGGTCTCACCGCCTACTTCTTAGACCATTGCAGCCCTCCCCGCCCCTTCTCTGAGCCCCCACAACCCTCATTTGTACCATAACTTTAGTGTTCATTAAACACAGTCTTGTTGCATCACCGCTAGGGTCCAAGTCTGGTCTCTTCAGCCAGAGGGGCCCGCAGGCCTGCAGCCAAGCAGAGGCAGGAGGCCACCGCCACCACTGTGCTTACCTACACGTTGCCACTAGGACGTGCCACACCTCTTTCAGATGGAGCCTTCCAGGAGCAGATGAAGCTATGCTTGAATACTGTTTTTGGTGCTCCCTCTGCAAACTTCTGGAACTGGGTGGTTATTTTTCTGGCGAGTGAGTTCAAGTTCTGTGTGGCTGCCCCAAAGGGCCCCACCTGGGCCTTCCGGGAGATCCAGACCAGGAAGATCAGTTGCTGTTTAGTCATGATTTCTACATCATGAGTGAAGTTCTTAGTTTTGTATGTGCATGCAGAATACTCAGTTTCCTTAAATTTAATATCTTTTCCTAACTTTTCTACTAACCTAGAAGGTGTGTGTGATTATTATCTTTACTTTTTTATTCTTTTTTTTTTTTTTTTGAGTTGGGGTGTCACTATTGCCCAGGCTAGAGTGCAGTTGCACGCTCACAGCCACAACAGTCTTGACCTCCTGGGCTCAAGCAATTCTTCTGCCTCAGCCTCCCAAGTAACTGGAACTACAGGCACATGCCACCACGGCTGCTAATTTTTTTGATTTATTGTAGAGACGAGGTCTCTCCAAGTTGCCCAGGCTGGTCTTGAGCCCCTGGGCTCAGGCAACCCTCTTGCCTCTGCCTCCCAAAGTCCTGGGATTATAGGCATGAGCCACCACACCCGGTCTCTAATTTTTTTATTTATTGTAGAGACAAGGTCTCACTAAATTGCCCAGGCTAGTCTCGAACACCTGGGCTCAGGCAACCCTCTTGCCTCTGCCTCCCAAAGTGCTGGGATTACAGGCATGAGTCACCATACCCAGTGTCAGGCCAACCTTCTACCTCAGTCTCCCTAGTAGCTGAGACTATAGGCATGTACCACCATGCTTAGCTAATTTTTTTATTTTTGTAGACATGAGGCTGACCAGGCTGGTCTTGAACTCCTGGACTCAAGCAATCCTCCTGCCTTGTCCTCCCAAAGTACTGATATTACAGGTATAAGCCACCGTGCCCAGTCCTTAAGTAGTTTTATTTTATTTTATTTTATTTTATTTTATTTTATTTTTTTGAGTTGGAGTCTCACTCTGTCACCCAGACTGGAGTGCAGTGGCTGCTCCCGGCCATCGCAGCCTCGACCTGCTGGGCTCCGGCGATCCTTCCGTCTCACTCTTCCAAGTGGCTGGAACTACAGGCGTGCACTACCACACCCGGCTAATTTTTTGATTTATTGTAGAGATGAGGTTTCACCAAATTGCTCAGGCAATCCACTCACCTTGGCCTCCCAAGGCGTGGGATTACAGGTTGAGCCACCGAACCCGGCTAAGTAGTTTTAATGTAAACATAATAAGTGTCTAAAAATGGTCTATGATAGATCCTGCTGTAAATTTAAAAGCATTCCATGAGTATTCTTACCTTTTACGTTTCCAGGTTCTAACTCCAAGACCTTTTCACAATCCTGCAAAGCACTACTCCAGTTCTGTAATTTGATTTCTGCTTGAGCTCGATTGTTATAGGCAGCTACAGTGGGACATGCTGATATGCTCCTATGAAAGAAACATTTACTGGAAATAAGCAGACCTCAGGTAAACATAAGAATACAGAGAAATGAAGCTTACATTGGAAACAAAACAAGTATAGATTCTGTCTGGGCCGAACTGAGTCCCCCAAAAATTCACATGTTGAAGTCCTGACCCCTCAGTACCTCAGACTGTGACTGTATTCGAAGACAAGGTATTTATTTATTTATTTATTTGTTTTATTTTGAGTTGGAGTCTTACTCCATTGCTCAGGCTGGAGTGCAATGGCATACTCACGGCCACCGCAGCCGCAACCTGCTGGGCTCAGGCAATCCTTTCACCTCAGCCTTCCAAGTAACTGGAACTGCAGGTGCATGCTACCATGTCTGGCTTATTTTTTGATTTATTGCAGAGATGAGGTCTCACCAAGTTGCCTGAACTAGTCTCAAACCCCTGAGCTCAGGCAATCCTCTCACCTCGGCCTCCCAAAGTGCTCGGGTTATAGGTCTGAGCCACAGCGTCAGGCAAGAGAAGGTATTCAAAGAGCTAACTAAAGTGAAATGAAACCATGACAGTAGGCCCTAATCCTGTAAAACTGGTATCTTTGGAAGAAGAGGGTATCAGGATACAGACTTGTACGGAGAGACCATGTGAAGACATAGGGCGAAGATGACCACCTACAAGCCAAGGAGGGAGGCCTTGGAAGAAACCAATCCTGTTGGCACCTTGTCTCAGACTTCCAGCCTCCAGAACTGGGAGAAAATACACTTCTCTTGTTTATGCCACTCAGTCTGTGGTACTTTATTATGGCAGTCCCAGCAAACTAATATAGTCTATGTTATGAAAAGCAATAAAATAGAATTCTACATACTAAATCAACAATTAAACAAATGTTTAAATATCAAAAAGAAAAAAATGTTTAAATATCCAGTTAATAGGTTTAAAGTTAACGTAGGCTTTAGATATGACATGGGAATTTAAATACCCATAGGTCTAAAAAAACAGTTTAGTTAACATCAAATATCAAACACATCACTTTGGGCTGGACACGGAGGCTCATGCCTGCAATTCCAGCACTTCAGGACACTGAGGCAGGAGGATCACTTCATGCCAGGAGTTCCAGACCAGCCTGGGCAACATAGCGAGATCCTGGCTCTACAAAAAATTTTTTTAAATTAGCTGAGTATGGTGGCATACACCTGTATTTCCAGCTACTCAGAAGGCTGGGGTGGGAGGATCAATTGAGCCTAGCCTAGAAGTTTGAGACTGCAGTGAGTTATGAGCATACCACTGCACTCCAGCCTAGGCAATAGAGTCAGATTCTGTCTCTATTAAAACAAAAAACCAGGCTGGGCGCAGTGGTTCACACTTATAACCCCAGCACTTTGGGAGGCCGAGGCAAAAGGATTGCCTGAGCACGCGGTTTCGAGACCAGCCTGGGCAACATGGTAAGACTTCGCCTCTACAATAATAAAAAAAAATTAGCTGGATGTGGTAGCACACACCTGTAGTTCCAGCTACTTGGAAGGCTGAGGCGGAAGGATTGCCTTAGCCCAGCAGGTCAATGCTGAGGTAGCCATGAGTGTGCCACTGCACTCCAGCCTGGGCGATGGAGTGAGACTCCAACTCAAGAACAAAAAACCGAACACACCCAAACACACTTTCTTTCTTTTTTTTTTTTTTTACTTCTTGGGAATAATTTCCTAGTACAAAAAAAAAAAAAAAAAAGGAGCAATCAATCACAATTAACATCCTTTCCTCAGCTGTTATTGTGCCAACCAAAACAAATGAGTCCATAATATAAATGTAGATTTAACTCTGAAAGGAAATGATCACAAACTAATTTAGTCAAAGAAAGTTAATTGAAAAAAAAAAAACAGATCAATTAGTGGCACGAGGAATAACAACTTCAAGAAAGCAGATTTTACTAGATTAAGGTTATGAGTGCAAAGTAATTGAAACTGCCTATATAAAATTATTATAGGGCCACAGGGTAAAAGCTGTGAAAAACACCTGAGTTCTAAAAAGCTGCTGGCATAAGTTAGAAGTTAATAAATCTGTTTTTTCTTTTTTTTTGAGTTGGAGTCTCACTCTGTCACCCAGGCTGGAGTGCAGTGGCATGCTCATGGCCACCGCAGTCTCGACCTGCTGGGCTCAGACAATCCTTCCACCTCAGCTTTCCAAGTAGCTGGAATTACAGGCACATGCTACCATGTCCAGCTAATTTTTTTATTTATTGTAAAGACCAGGTCTCACCAAGTTACTCAGGCTGGTCTCGAACT
>CAUYQG010175971.1:0-10728 GCA_963574415.1 Tarsius wallacei | reverse complement strand
TTTTTATCTATTGTAGATATGAGGTCTCGCCAAGTTGCCCAGGTGGGTCTTGAACCCGTAGGCTCAGGCAATCCACTCACCTCAGCCTCCCAAAGCATGGGATTACAGGCTGAGCCATCAAAAAAAAATAAATTTTTTATTTTTTTTGAGTCGGAGTCTCACTCTGTTGCCCAGGTTGGTGTGCAGTGGCACGCTCCGACCGCCTCAGCCTTCCAAGTTGCTGGAACTACAGTGTGCACCTCCTCACCTGGCTATTTTTTTGATTTATGGTAGAGACAAGGTCTTGCCATGTTGCCCAGTCTGGTCTCTAACCCCTGGACTCAGGCAGTCCTCTCTCCTGTGCCTCCCAAAGTGCTGGGATTACAGACGTGAGCCACTGCACCCAGCTAGACAAATCTTAATACTTTATGTGTATTAACTTATTTCATCTTTTCAACAACCCTTTGAGGGTTATTGTTAGCACCAATTTTCAGATGAAGTGATTGCTAAAAGTCATACATAGTTAGTAGTTTTTGGTTCAAGATGCAAGCCAAGACATTTTGGCTGTCAAATGATATGTTATAAAAGTTAGTTTCAGGGCCAGGCATGGTTGCTCACACCTGAAACCCTAGCAGTTTGGGAGGCCAGGGCAAGAGGATTGCCTGAGCTCAGGGTTCGAGATCAGCTTGGGTAACATGACAAGAGCTTGTCTCTACAATAAAAAAAAATCGCCGAGTGTGGTGGTGTGTACTTATAGTCCCAGCAACTTAGAAGGCTGAGGTGGAAGGAATGCCTGAGCTCAGCAGGTTGAGGCTGCAGTGGCCATGATTGTGCTACTGCATTCCAGCCTGGGCATCAGAGTGTGATTGACTAAAACAAAACGTTAATTTCAGTTAAGTGTTCAAATTGTGAGTGTGTGTGTATGTATGCACTTACACTATCTTCCCACTAGTAGTTTAAAGCAGCCACCAGGCATTTTGTTTTGTATTTAAGTAATTCAGCATAAGATACAATTTGTATTTTAAAAAACGACTTATTTTAAAAGAATTAGGTTCATAGGAAGTTGCAAGAATACTACAGGGAGGTATTGTGTGCCCTTTGCCAAATGACTGTAAAGTAGCAAAGTTTGGAAATTGGCATTGGTACAGTGTACATGAACAGTTCATTATTATTTTACCACATATAAATTTATATAATCATTTATGAAACTTACTTTTGATAAACTGAAATTGTTAAGAAATATATGTACCTATATATGTTTGTTTTAGCTCATTTTGCGCTTCAGAAATATGACTGCTGGGCTCGGTGGCTCAGCCTGTAATTCCACGCTTTGGGAGGCTTAGGTGAGTGGATTGCCTGAGCCTGCGGGTTCGAGACCCGCCTGGGCAACTTGGCAAGACCTCATCTCTACAATAAATCAAAAATTAGCCGGTTATGGTAGCGCATGCCTGTAGTTCCATCTACCTGGAAGGCTGAGGTGGAAGGATCGCCAGAGCCCAGCAGGTCGAGGCTGCGGTGGCCGGGAGCGTGCCACTGCACTCTAGTCTGGGCAACAGAGTGAGACCCCAACTCAAAAAAAAAAAAGAAATATGACTAAGGGAGAGCGCAGGTACTAAGAACTATTTAATAAGCAGTTTATTTTGTAGATACCCATTGCTTTTGCAATGATAAAGTTTTTCATCTTGTAATATGTAACTGTATGTGAAATTTTATTTTAATAGGAAGAAGAAGAGTATGAAACTAAAGGAGGACGCCGGAGAACGTGGGATGATGATTACGTTCTAAAGCGACAATTTTCTGCTTTAGTTCCTGCTTTTGATCCTAGACCTGGTCGTACCAATGTCCAGCAGACAACTGATCTAGAAATCCCACCCCCAGGTATAGTATGTTTTATTTTTGTGATTTAATTTTAATACCTACCAAATAAGATAGATATATATAGTATCTAAAGTAAGGTTATTAAAAACATTTTTAGCCAGGTTCAGTGGCTCAGCCTGTAATCCCAGCACTTTGGGAGGCTGAGGTGAGTGGATTGCCTGAGCCTACGGGTTCAAGACCCGCTTGGGCAACTTGGCAAGACCTCATCTCTACAATAAATAAAAAATTAACCGGGCGTGGTAGCACGCGCCTGTAGTTCCAGCTACTTGGAAGGCTGAGGCGGAAGGATCGCCAGAGCCCAGCAGGTTGAGGCTGCGGTGGCCAGGAGCGGCCACTGCACTCCAGTCTGGGTGACAGAGTGAGACTGCAACTCAAAAAAAACAAAACAAAACAATTTTTTTAAACTGTCAGCCACAAGTTCTTAAAAAAATACAGGTATTTTAAAAAGGGGCAGATGACTTAAATTTTTAAAACCATGTGTTTTGTGTTTGTACAATTTTTAAAGCCAGGCCCCATTTTGAGTTGGAGTCTCACTCTTGTTGCCCAGGTTAGAGTGCAATGGCACGCTCACAGCCACTACTGCCTCAATCTGCTGGGCTTAGGCAATCCTTCTCCCTCAGCTTTCCAAGTAGCTGGAACTACAGATGGAACTACCATGCCCGGCTAGTTTTTGTGATTTGTTATAGAGACGAGGTCTCCCCATGTTGCCCAGGTTGGTCTTGAATCCAGGCTCAGGCAGTCCTCTCACCTTGGCCTCCCAAAGTGCTGGGATTACAGGCTGAGCCACCGCACCTGGCCTCTGTTTTCTACTGATCAAAATTGCTAAGGATTTATACTTACTTGTCAGCTTAGAAAAACTATTTGTTAGTGACATTTATGGCCTCTGGAATCAGTTGGCCTGGGTGACAACTCCATCTCTTACAATTCTTTTATGTGGTGTGGTAGGCATCCCAATGGCCCCCCAAAATGTTCAGGTCCTGACCCCTGGACCCTGTGACTATGTTGGCATGACAAGAGAGAGTTTGCAGATATATTAAGTTAAGGATCTTGAGCTGGGGATATTATCCTGGATTATCCAGGTGGGCCCAGTTTACACAAGAAGAAACGTAAGGGTCGGGAGGTTGCAAGAAGGTGATGTCATTAAGGAAGCAGCGGTCAGACTGCTGAGGGCCCATGGCTCAAGGAGTGTTGGCAGCCTCTAGGAAGTAGAAAAAGCAAGGAAACAGTTTTTCCTAGAGCCTGCAGAAGGAATGAAACCCTGCAAATCCATGTTAGACTTTTGACCTCTAGCACTCTAACATCATAGGTTTGTGTTGTTTTAAACCACCTACTTTGGCCAGGCGTGGTGGCTCATGCCTATAATCCCAGCACTTTGGGAGGCTGAGATGAGAGGATTGCCTGAGCCCGTGGGTTCAAGATCAGCCTAGGCAACTTGGCGAAACCTCATCTCTACGATAAATAAAAAAAATTAGATGGGCATGGTGGCATGTGCCTATAATTCCAGCTATTTGGAAGGCTGAGGCAGAAGGATCGCCTGAGCCCAGCAGGTCAAGGCTGTGGTGGCTGTGAGCGTGCCATTGCACTCCAGCCTAGGCAACAGAGTGAGACTCCAATTCAAAAAAAGAAAAAAAACACCCATTTTGTGGTAATATTCTCTAGCAGCTATAAGAAATTGATCAATTTGGCAAACTACCTAAACTGTCAAAGCTTGAATTTCCTCATCTCTTACATGGAAAGAATAAAATCCTCTGTTTCACAAAGTAGTTAAAAAGATTAAATGAAGTACAATATATAACATGCTCAGCATGGTGCCTGATACATGTGCCTCAATAAATGTCAGCTGTTGTAATCAGTATATTATCCTTAAAGAGGACTTAAATTGTTAGTTTAAGTATGGAGTGTACTTTTTAGTTGATAGAAAGATGCTTGTGTTAAATATGAAAGTAAGTTTAGTAGTATAAACCATGGCGAGGATGGATATAGGCTGAATCAGGATGTTCCAAGTTTCCTTTAAAAAGGAAAAACCTTGTTTCTTTGAGTCTTAGTGAAAAATTTAAAAAAATTTTTTTAAAGAAAAATTTATTCTATAAGAGAGTAGATACAAACTTTTTTTAGATCTCTTTGGTAGTATATCTAATATCTTCTGATAAGATATTTTCGCCTTTGGTTATTTTAAAGAAATATTTGCTATGCACCCAATTTTGTACATATAGGTGACTGCAGAAGTATTATTGTCAAAAAAATTGGGAATGACCATAATTATGTTTAATAACAGAGACATGGCTCTATATAGACAGTGTTATTTCATGCAGTGACTACAATAATATTTTGAAAGATTGTCATGATAAAGAAGATTCATGAGCAAATCAGAAAGAAGATATTTTGCTACCAAATACATTGTGAACCTAATTATATTTGTGTGTGTGTATTTACCTCACAACCCTATCATTTAGCGTAAGTGAAAGGTTGGCAGGTCATTGGTCCAGAGTGGGTTGTTTTCTCTAGATATAGAATTTTGGATAATTTTAGTTTTAACATTTATGAAATTAAAATGTTTGCTGAGTATTAATACAATTAGCATATATTTCAAATAAAAATGAGAGATCCATATTATTTGTATATATTCTGTTCTAGCACTCAATCTTTCAGGTGTAATTATTCCCATTAAAAAAAAAAATGTTGGCTGGGCTCAGTGGCTCAGCCTGTAATTCCAGCACTTTGGGAGGCCGAGGCGAGTGAACTGCCTGAGCCTGCGGGTTCAAGACCCACCCAGGCAACTTGGCGAGACCTCGTCTGTACAATAAATCAAAAATTAGCTGGGTGCTGTAGCACCCGCCTGTAGTTCCGTCTACCTGGAAGGCTGAGGGGGAAGGATCGCCGGAGCCCAGCAGGTCGAGGCTGCGGTGGCCAGGAGCGTGCCACTGCACTCCAGTCTGGGCGAAAGTGAGACTCCAACTCAAAAAAATAAAATAAAATAAAAATGTTGAGGTCCAGAGAGTCTTTTTTTTATTTTTTCAGAGAGTCTTAAGTAGGTGATATCCTTTAGCTAATGTATGACAGAAGCATTTGGATTTCATGTATCCTTATTTTCTAATGCCGTGTTCTTTTTGGACTGCTTGTTTTACTATAATTGTTTTTCACATTTCTTCCAAATGTTTAGGGACACCTCATTCAGAGCTCTTGGAAGAAGTTGAATGTACTCCATCACCTCGACTAGCCCTCACTTTGAAAGTAACGGGTCTTGGAACAACTCGTGAAGTAGAATTACCACTAACCAATTTCAGATCAACCATATTTTACTATGTACAAAAATTGCTTCAGTTGTCGTGTAATGGCAATGTGAAATCAGATAAACTTAGGCGTATATGGGAGCCCACATACACGTAAGAGATTTTAACTAATGTTTTAGTAGATTTTGTCATAGTATATGAACCAAGAAACAGTATCTTTCTATATTTTGGGTTTTAAGACCAGAAAACTTTTGGGTTTTGTTCTGTTGCCTTACAGGAAAAGATGAGAGAGTTTCTGACTCCTGTTGTAGAATAGTTAAGTTTTAGAACTGAAAAGATTATCAGTTTCACTCTTTGGGATCATGAAGTACGAAATATTTTCTTTCTGTTCTTTATTTTGGTGTATATGGATTAAGCCTTACCTCTTTTTGTTCATTCATTCATTCAACAAATAATTACCATTGACCTTGGGCAAGCTTATTTAGTATTTTTTATGCCACACTTTCCTAATCTGTAAAATGAGAGTGGTTGTGAGAAATCAGTGAATTGAAATATGTATTTTCAGCCGGGCTTGGTGGCTCAGCCTATAATCCCACGCCTTGGGAGGCTGAGGTGAGTGGATTGCCTGAGCCCGCGGGTTCAAGACCGCCTGGGCAACTTGCGAGACCTCATCTCTACAATAAATCAAAAATCAGTCAGGCGTGGTGGCGCACACCTATAGTTCCAGCTACTTGGAAGGCTGAGGCGGAAGGATTGCCGGAGCCCAGCAGGTCGAGGCTGCAGTGGTCGGCAGCAGCCACTGCACTCCAGTCTGGGCGACAGAGTGAGACTCCAACTCAAGGGAAGAAAAAAAAAAAAAAAAAAGGAAATATGTACTTTCAACTCTGTTGGATATAACTGCTCAATAAGTACTACCTATAAAATCATCATTTAATAATATAAATAGCAAATTATTATATCATAATCATTCTTTTTGTTTGCTTTTTAAGTTAGAGTCTCACTCTGTTGCCCAGGCTCATGGCCAGCGCAGCTTCGACCTCATGGGCTCAGGTGATCCTTCCGCTTCAGCCTTCTAAGCAGCTGGAACCATAGGCGTGCACCACCATGCCCCAGCTAATTTTTTTGATTTATTGTAGAGACAAGGTTTTACCATGTTGCCCAGGCTGGTCTTGAACCTGTGGACTCAGGCTGTCCTCTCACCTCAGCCTCCCAAAGTGCTGGGACTACAGGTGTGAGCCACCACGCCCACCCTCTATACCATAATCATTCTTATTACAGCTTTACTTCTGTTAGTATGTTTTCTGATATTCTCTTAGCATCACTGATAATCTCATATAATGTCCAGTAAAAGTGATGTAGGTCCTTTTGAGATAGAACAGAAGGTCATAATAGTATTCTCTCTTCCTTCAATTTTTATTGAAGTTTGAAAATTGATCTCAACTGCCTTACTTGAGCATAAGTTTACTCCTCATCATTGTTATTCCTATTCTTTTTTCCATCTACAGCACAGAAAACCTGTTTCTTATCCCATTTTATTTTTACAACAGTGCAGTAATATGCTACATAACAATGTTTTGGTCAACAGTGGACTGTGTACAGTGGTGGTCCTATGAGAGTATAATACCACATTTTTACTGTACCTTTTGTATGTTTAGTATACAAATACTTAACCTTGCATTACAATTGCCTACAGTATTCAGTACAGTAGCATGTTGTACAGGTTTGTAGCCCAGGAGCAAGTCTGTGTCATATAGCCTAGGTGTGTAGTAGACTATACTATTCAGGTTTGTGTAAATACACTCTGATGTTCACGCAGTGACATAACCACATAATGCGGCATTTCTCAGGACATACCCTTGTCATTAATCTATGCATGGGTATACTTGAATGTCATAATGCTTTGGTATAGTATATTACTTCATATCTTTAAAAGCTTTAGACTTAATATATGCTTTCATTGTAATAATATTAAATTTATAAATTATAACATTCAGGAATATGATTTCTGCTAGTTTTCCATATGTTTAACAAATTAAAATTTTTTTCTTAAAACTCTTCCTTGAGTTCAGTGTTCAGTGCAAGCATATGTTTAGTGAATTATATCATTCATATTGTTTTAACAGTTGAAGCCTTATTGACAGTAATCACAAGTTATTTGATTTATGAATTAATGAATAATATCTTCATGTTTAGAATCATGTACAGAGAAATGAAGGATTCTGACAAAGAAAAGGAAAATGGAAAAATGGTGAGTTATTTTCAGAAAATTGGTCTTACTCTTGGCTGTCTAGTTAAAAAAAAAAAAAAGAAGAAAAAGAAAGTAAAACTAACACAGTTGAACACTTGAGGGGAAAATGGCTAACGTGAAATTCTTTAGATTAAGTGCATGATCTTAAAGCTCCCTTGTGTAATGCATGTGAAATACCATATAATTTATAACTGGGAAAGGCCAACATTTGGTTTTTCCTATTGTAGGGTTGCTGGTCTATAGAGCATGTGGAACAGTACCTTGGCACTGATGAATTACCAAAGAATGACTTGATAACCTACCTGCAGAAGAATGCAGATGCTGCTTTCCTGCGCCACTGGAAATTAACTGGCACTAATAAAAGTATTAGGAAAAACAGAAATTGTTCTCAGCTCATAGCTGCATATAAGGTATATATTGGCATCAAAACACTATTTTGATTGGGAATGGCTTTGTGCTTCATTTGCAGCTTTAAAAGCTTATTAAGGAGGAACAGTTCATTGGGACATTTAAAAAATGCAGTTGAATTAACATTAATGCATCAATGCTAAAATTTCAAATATGGCTTCTAGCATTGGATCTGAGTACAGACTTTGAAGTATGCTTTTCTGTGATTATATTTTATTTGGTAATTGTAATGGTTTTGGATGCATTGACTTTCATCTTGTGTAATAATGTTTTTATTTAAAAAGTGGCAATTTTTTGAAAAATTCCATCCTTTTCCAAGTAGTTCTACTAGAATGATAGCATTGCTTTTTTTGAAGATGAGATTAATGGCCAGTTTTGTCAATTATTTCTACAGGATTTTTGTGAGCATGGAACAAAGTCTGGGTTAAACCAGGGGGCCATTTCTACTCTTCAAAGTAGTGATATTCTTAATTTAACAAAAGAACAACCTCAGGCTAAAGCAGGCAATGGACAGAACTCCTGTGGAGTAGAAGATGTCCTTCAACTTCTGCGTATCCTGTATATAGTTGCAAGTGACCCTTATTCAAGAATATCCCAAGAAGGTCTGTAAGAAACCTTATTTCATAGCATTTTTAAAGCAAGTGCAGTTTGTATTTTTATTAATCTTATTAATTAATGTTACAGATGGTGATGAGCAGCCTCAGTTTACTTTTCCACCAGATGAATTCACTAGCAAAAAAATCACAACCAAAATTTTGCAGCAGATCGAGGTAATACAATCAGATAGTTGAACTCTTCATTGTATAACTGGTTGGACTTTTCATATATTCTTTCTTTTCTACTTCTCACCGTCTCTCCCTTTCCTTTGATTCGGTAATTTGGGGCATATGGTCCTTTGCATTCATTTCTTAGGTACATTTAAGAATTGTCTGCTTTTTTGTCATTTTAAATAATTGCCTCATAGCACTAAGACATTGCTGTTTGTTCATTTGCAGGAACCATTGGCATTAGCAAGTGGGGCTCTGCCAGACTGGTGTGAACAGTTAACCAGCAAGTGTCCTTTTCTAATTCCATTTGAAACTAGACAGCTTTATTTCACATGTACAGCATTTGGTGCATCAAGGTAGGAAGTGTGTCTTTTAATATTTTTAGAGTAAATTTTTTTATATTAGTTCAAAATGTATAATACAAAGGGGTACCCCCCAAAAACACAGAATTTACTTATTTAAAAGTTAATTCTTACATATTTAAACTCGTCACCTTCGAAGTACCCTTCGTTTGATGCAATATGCCTGTCGAGACACTCTTTCCCCTGCTCAAAACAATTTTTCTTTAAGAAATTTTATTTTGTTATAGAGATGTGGGGTACAAATAAGGATTAACTACATAAGTAGACTGAATGCAGGTGAAATTTGGGCTTCTAGGTGGCCCTTACTCCCCCTGGTGGTGGACCAGTCTCTCCTTTGTGTCAAAACCCTTTTTTGAACTTGTCAGTTTTGGTGCCTTTTAGTGCTTTTGCCATCTTTTGTTTCCACTTTTTCTGCATCAGCAAAATGTTTCCCTTTGAGGACTTTTTTCATCTGGAGAAGCAAAAAAAAGTTGCTTGGGGCAAGATCAGGGGGATAGGGAGGGTGGAGCATGAGGGTCATGCTGTTTTTGGTCAAAAACTGCTGAACATTACTCTGTGGTGTGGGCAGGTGTGCTTGTAAATCAACCGTCATGGAATGGTCAAATGTGTTGAAAGAATCTCCAAAAATTCACTGAAGCTGAGCACAGTCTCTAACAGGAATACTAGTCCAGACACTGACGTGCGATGAGTTCCTAGAACACTTACACAGTGGGGGAAGCCTGTACTACAAGGGCCCTGTCCTACAAAAATAATTCTAGTTTTTTGGGGGTTCCCCTCATATACTATCAAGACTGATGGAGAGAATATATTATTCTGTGTTCTTACAAAGAGTAGTCAGTATTTTAAAATGTTCTGATTCTAGTTGGATACATGCCCTGTTGGAATAGTGTGGATCAAATCAAATGTTTCTATCAGCTAACATTATTCCTTTTGTAGCTTACATAAATTATTAGTTGCTAGCCGGGCTCGGTGGCTCAGCATGTAATCCCGTGCTTTGGGAGACTGAGGTTAGTGGATTGCCTGAGCCTGCGGGTTCGAGACCTGCCTGGGCAACTTGGCGAGACCTCATCTCTACAATAAATAAAAAAATTAGCTGGGCATGGTAGCGCGCGCCTGTAGTTCCAGCTACTTGGAAGGCTGAGGCATAAGGATCACTGGAGCCCAGCAGGTCGAGGCTGCGGTGGCCGGGAGCATGTCACTGCACTCCAGTCTGGGCGACAGCGTGAGACTCCAACTCAAAAAAAAAAATTATTAGTTGCTAAAATTCCCAGCAATACCAACCTGGATGCTTACAAATAGTTTTGATAATATTTAAATATATATCTTCCTTCTGACCATTTTTTCTTAATTACCACCCAACATATGTACTTATTATAATTTTGATAATATTTAAATTTGATAATATAAATTTAAATATTGTCAATATTACCATGCCCGGCTAATTTTTTGATTTACTGTAGAGATGAGGTCTCATCAAATTGCCCAGGCGGGTCTCTTAATATCAAATATATATCTTCCTTCTGACCATTTTTTCTTAATTACCACCCAACATATATACTTATTATAATTTTGTTTTTCCGTTTCCTTCTTTTAAATCAAAGTTTCATGAGGGCAGGAATTTCTGTTCTGTTTTCTGCTCTAGCTAAAGTACTTAAAACATTTTTAGTACTTTTTGCTAAATTATTGTGTTTCTGAAGTACTCTTTCAAAGTAGGTATAAAAAGTTGTAATTTAAACTGTATGTTTTCTTCCCCGATGAGTTACCTTTTTTTTTTTTGAGTTGGAGTCTCACTCTGTCGCCCAGACTGGAGTGCAGTGGCCACTCCTGGCCACCGCAGCCTCGACCTGCTGGGCTCC
>CAUYQG010175970.1:0-26095 GCA_963574415.1 Tarsius wallacei | reverse complement strand
TTATGCAGGTACCATTGTTGAGGTATGTCCCTCCCTGGCAGTTTTCCGCTACTGCCAATCTTTTTCTTAAAGTATTGCGATAACTGTTCAAAACCTGCTTATGAGTGAGAACATGTGATACTCAGTTCTTTGTTTCTGTGACAGATCGCTCAGTATTATAGACTTTAAGTCCATCCAGGTTGCTGTGAAGTTCATGATTTTGTCCTTTATGGCTGCATAATATTCCATTGTGTATATGTACCACATTTTAAAAATCCAATCCTCTTTTGATGGGCAGCATGGTTGGTTCTATGGTCTTGCTATTGTGAACAATGCTGCAATAAACATATGTGTGCAGGTATCTTTTTCATAGAGTGATTTGAGTTCCTCCGGGTATATTCTTAGTAGGGGGATTGCAGGGTCATATGGAAGGTCGATTTTCAGATCTTTTAGGAATTGCCAAACTGTTTTCCACACAGAGGCTGAACTAGTTTACACTCCCACCAACAGTGTAGAAGTGTTCTCTTTTCGCCACATTCTCTCCAGCATCTTTTTGAGTTATTGATGATGGCCATTCTGACTGGAGTTAGGTGGTATCTCAGTGTAGTTTTAATTTTCATTACTTTGATGACTAGTGAGGTTGAGCATTTTTTCATGTATCTGTTGGCTGCCTATATGTCTTCTTTTGAGAAGTGTATAGTCATATGTTTTGCCCACTTTTTAATAGGATTACTTGTTTTTTTCTTTTCAGCATGTTTGAGTTCTTTGTAGATCCTAGATGCTAGGCCTTTGTCAGACATAAAGTTGGCAAATATTTTTTCCCACTCTGTGGGCTGTCTCCCTGCTCGCTTGGTGGTTTCTTTGGCTTTGCAGAGCTTTTCAGTTTGATGAGGTGCCCCACTTGTCTATCTTAACTCTTATGGCATGGGCTCTTGCGGGTTTGCTCAGGAATTGGTTGCCAGTTCCAATTTCCATGAAGGTGTCTCCTGCATTTTCTAAGGTTCTTATGGTTTGAGGTTTTACGTTTAGGTCTTTGACCCATTTAGAGTTGATTTTTGTGTATGGGGATAGGTAGGGGTCTTGTTTTAATCTTCTGCATGTGCTGACTGAATCTTTAATAATATTGGATTATAGTCCTGGTTACGCTGTATAGTGATCAATTCTTTTTTTTTTTTTTTTTTTTGAGTTGGAGTCTAACTATGTTGCCCAGGCTGGAGTGCAGTGGCCGCTCCTGGCCACTGCAGCCTCCACCTGCTGGCCTCTGGCGATCCTTCTGCCTCAACCTTCCAAGTAGCTGGAACTACAGGTGCACGCACGCTACCACGCCCGGCTAATTTTTTGATTTACTGTAGAGATGAGGTCTCGCCAAGTTGCCCAGGTGGGTCTTGAACCCGCAGGCTCAGGCAATCCACTCACCTCAGCCTCCCAAAGCGCGAGATTACAGGCTGAGCCACCGAGCCAGGCTAGTGATCAATTCTTTAACAACCTTTCTCTCTCACTCTTCTGAAAATTTCTTCAGGGAATCGATTTTTTTCTTTTGCCCATTTGTATTGCTTTTCCCCATACAACACACTGCTTGATCCCAAGTAATTTTTCTATATGTGTTGCTAGAAATAGCGCACAAGTCTCTACAGCATAGCTGGCAAGCATTTAACCAACCTGGGTTACAAAACCATTGTGCTCTCCAGAGATAAATTCAGAGGGCATAATTTTGTTTCATACTATTAGAAAATTCTTCTCTTCTCTAGGTGAAATCTATATCTCTGCACGTTGCATTAATGCTCTGCTTCCTATGGAGCCCACACTTGAGAAAATTCCAGAGTTTCTATCTCATGATGCTTCTGCATATACCCTCAACTTTCCCAGATCTTTTGAATTTTCCTGAGACCATTCTAGTGACTTCAACATCCTCAGATCTTGTTGTTTTTACTCTGTGCCCACAACATGATGCCTTCTTTTGTATGTGTCCAAATGTGACTGAACCCTCTAAATGGTGATACCTAAGTCTATGTTATTACTAGTCTGTTCTGATTAGTTTGTAGTATTTTGGATTCCCACTTCTCCAAATCTAAATGCTCCATTAGTGTGCTAAAGATAATGTGAGACTAAGGGGTAGATGCATCCTTTGGCCTATGTTTACTTAAAAAATTAGAGTGAGTTTACTCCCTGGCTCAGGACATATTGTCCTGTCACCCATGAAAGGGTTCTCAGGAGTAAGGAGCCCCTGCTGCTTTCTGGGGCTGTTGGCATCAGCTCTCTCAGATGGATGTGACCTCTCTGGTGTTCTTCGGGGGTCTTCAAAAGCAGGTACAGGAGAGTGTAGCAGAGAGACTTGGAGGGGTCTGGCCCATATCTCCTGCCCTGCCTCTGAGGCATGTCCAGTAAACTCAAGGTCAGCACCTGCCCTGGGACCCAACTGTCCTCTTTGCAGAAGCTTTGGGAGAGGACTTGGTGCTGGAGTCCATCTGGGGGACACAGATCACACTGTATCCTTCTCAGCGGAGCCATGGAGGCCTGAAGGTGCCTAAGCACCACGCCATTTCTCAGGGTCCAGAACCAGGACAGCGTGCCTGGAAAGAACTCCTGCAGGCCAAACAGGGACAGCTTCAGGAGATGCTGTAAGAAGGGTGGTGGGGACTGGGCTCGGTGGCTTAACCTATAATCCCAGCACTTTGGGAAGCCTAGGTGAGAGGATTGCCTGAGTCAGTGGGTTTGTGACTAACCCGGGCAACTTGGCGAGACCTTGTCTCTACAAGAAATAAAAAAATTAGCCGGGCGTGGCAGCATGCACCTGTGGTTCTGGCTACTTGGAAGGCTGAGGCAGAAGGATCTCCGGAGCCTAGCAGGTCGACGCTGGGGTGGCCGTGAGTGTGCCACAGCACTCCAACCTGGGTGATAGAGTGAGACTCCAACTCAAAAAAAAAAAAAGAAAAGAAAAAAGAAAGAAAGATAGTGGGAATCAGGCTTCTCTCAGTTTCTGTTTCATATATTTCAGCTCTGTTGGTTGGTGCATACACATTTTGAATTGCTATGCCATCTCAATGGATTAAGCCTTTTATCATTTTTTCTTCTTTTTTTTGAGATAAACTTTCCCTCAGGCTGGAAAAGGTACCCCGGCAGGTGTAAGTGCCTGCACCCTGCCTCCACCACCCAGGGCACCTCCCACTGGACAGTGCTGGGTCCTTTCTATCCACTCCTATGGTCCAACTGTGCGCAAGAGGCCATGGGCAGAGGGAGGCTAGGCAAAGAAGTGCTCATCACACTCCTGCCTTTCATCTGAGTCATATCAGGGGTGAGCACATTATCTGGGAGGACACACAGTGCCCTGCCACGCCCACCACGCCTGGTTTTACTGTCTTTCAAAGTGACTGTACCCTTTTGCATTCCCACCAGCAATCAATGAGAGTTTCTGCAATCCAAAATCCTCCCCAGCCCCTGTCAGGGTTGCCTCTGTGAATGCTGCTGAGCCCCTCATCCTGCTGCCCTCCCTAGGTTCCTGCCCCAGGCCCTTGCTGGTTATGGAGAGCACTTTTTACTATGCAGCATAATTTCGTCTGCTGCTCTCAGTGTCCTTAGGAGCCACCCGGGTTCTGGCGCCACAGGCCCCGGCCCAGTCCAGGGCTTGGGGCCCTGTAGGTGTTCAGTACATGGTGCTGGTGGCTCTCCGGTTCAGGAGAGACCTTGATGGCTCTGTCACCCTCTCTTCTAGGACACCTGCCTCTGCCCTGGGCTCCTCATGGCCTCTAGGATGCCCTGTTTTTCTTGTTGTCCCATTGCCCTTGGAGCCCTTCAGCCCCCTTAGGCCTTACTGATGCCACAGCGCTCCCAGAACATAGCATGGGTTCTGAAGGTGCAGTTCACATCTAGGTATTTTTTTTTTGCTGAGATATGTTGACCTGCTCCTGCATTGTCTGGAGGGCAGGGCCAACAGGAGGAACCCCCCTCAAAACAAAGAACTCACTGCCTGGAAAGAAGGAAGGTTTATTTCTGCAGAAAACTCCTCTTGATTTTGAAGCCAGGAAGGCTCATCAGAGCCCAGCTCACCTGTGGGACCTACATCACTGTCTGTGCATGGGATGTGTGACTGACCACCATCTCTTCTTCCCAGACTTGACTTCCCCTCCAACTAGAGACCTGGGCTTCTGGCAGGGCCTGACCTGTGTGTCCTGCCCTGGCTGAATTGGGAAGGGCTATATCTATTATTACTCTATGTTTTTGGCCTTTATCTAAATGATGTCCAACAGGAGTGACCACACTTAACCCCACACCTGTGGGAGGATTTCCTTGTAGACCTACTGAGATATCTACAGACAGAAGAATGCTCTGGTAACTCAGGCCTCAGGGAGAACCTAGGGATGACTAAAGTCTAAGGATTCTGGAAGATGTCAGCCTTTGACTGTGTGATATCTCAGGAGAGGTTGGGTCTACCCAGAACCAGTCACCTCTCCCACAATAAAAGAGTGGTCACCTGCTCAGGGTTGTGAAAAAGAATTAGGGTGGTTTTAAAATGGGATGATGTGAGCAGATTCTCCTTTCATCATTATATGTAAAATCACTAGTTCCCAACTTGAGTAGAAATAGAGGAAATTTTTCCATGTGACTTATATCTTAGGAGAATGACCATATATATTCTCCTTAAGAGAAGAATCACATCCATAGAGACAGGCCTGATAGCCAGTTTGCAGTAGAGAATGTTTTATTGAAGAATCAAATCCATGTTTACACCAGGTCATAGCTTGCCATGTCAGCCATCATGGAGAAACTGGTTGTCTAAGTGGTCTCTGCCTAAGGGGACGACCCTTAAAAACCGGGGAAACTCAGCACAATCCATAATTCTTCAGCGAAATTGCACCGCGACTGCTCCTACAAGAGAAGTCACTTTTTAAAAGAAAAGCTTTGGAGACCTTAAATGAAAAGTTTCATATTTTTAGATCAAGCAAACCAGATAAGTACACAGCAAGAAAGATGAGCAATTAATCACTATGCTTTAACATGGCAGAAAAGAGGATTTCAATGTAACAGAAAAAGTCAATGTTAGGAGACAAAGAATGGGAGAATGTCTTTTTTAGTTGCCACTTAGCGATGTTATGATGTTAATCAAGTCCCTCTTTTTTTTTTTAGCACAGTTTCCTCCTTCTGTTTTTTCTTTCTCTCCTCTTCTTTTTCTTTTTTTTCTATTCTTTTTGTATAATATTTTTTATCATCAGTGAACCATCTTACTCTTATGCTTCATAGTATCATCTAGCCTGTTAGGTAGCTAGGATGGTTTCTGGCTATTTCTGGAAATAATATATTCAATTCAGCACTTACATGACAGCATTACAAAAGTTACATTCGTTGGAATATACTTTTCCATCAGATCCACAGTGAGGGCTATATTCCAAGGTACATACTTCAGAATATTTGGTGCACTTAATCTGTCTCAGCAAAAACAAACAAGCAAATATGTTTCAAATCATTAAATTATAGAAAATGAACCTTTAAAAGATTTTAAAAATACTTTATTCCAAAATTCCATGTTCCAAAAGACATATACTCTGCAGCTTATATACTCTGACCCAACAATATTGAGGTTCTCATCACCACAAGAGAAAGCTCAGCGTTTAAGCATCCATTTCATTCATTCCCTCTATCTAAGAGATGAATACACTCTGTGGATTCTATCTGACACATAATTTCTGAATCAGTCCTCTCCTCATCATACTGCTATCCTTCTTATTCAGGCCCTCTACAGGTTTTGACCAAACAGTTCCAGTTATCTGCCAACTTCCTACCCATCCTCCTGCTTACCTGAGGTTTCAATCACCTCCACACTGATGTCAGAATGATCTTTTAAAAACCAAAGTAGGACTGGGCTTCGTGGCTCAGCCTGTAATTCCAGCACTTTGGGAGACTGAGGAGAGTGGATTGCCCGAGCCTGCAGGTTTGAGACCAGCCTGGGCAACCTGGCGACACCTCATCTCTACAATAAAATAAAAAATAGCAGGGTGTGGTAGCGCGTGCCTGTAGTTCCAGCTACTTGGAAGGCTGAGGCGGAAGGATCGCTGGAGCCCAGAAGGTCGACGCTGGGGTATCCGTGAGCATGTGTGCCACTCCAGCCTGGGCAAAGGAGTGAGTCTTCAACTCAAAAACAAACAAACAAACACACACAAAAACCAAAGTGGGGCTGGGAGTGGTAGCTCATACCTGTAATCCCAACACATTGGGAGGCTGGGATGGGAGGACTGATTGAGCCCAGGAGTTCGAGACTAGCCTGGGCAAAATAGTGAAACCTCGTCTCTAATTTTTAAAAAATCAAATAATAAAAATAACCAAAGTCAACCTTGTTCTTCACATACTTAAATGATTCTCCCATCAGAAGATAATCCTTTCCTGAGCTGTGCTTGTCCCTTCAGATCTGTCTGCTATGTCCTCTGCCTCTCAGTCTAGTTAAACCTCAGGGCTCAGTTCCCACGCATTTCCTCCTTCCATATATCTCTGTGTCTTTGCTCTTGCTGTTTTCCTATCTTGCCTGGCTTTTACCCACTTGATCCATCAGGCCAATTCCCACTCTCTCTTTCAGTGCCATTTTAAGTACTTTCACAATGATGCTTCTCTCCTTCACTCATCAAATTGGCTTAGGTGTTCCGCCTTAAAATGAATTGTCCTTACTTTTCAACTCCATGTTTACAATCCTCTTATATCACATTTTAAACTGTTTGAATTATTGAAATTCCATTCACATAGCTCTTTACCCCCAAATTAATTGCCTCTATGCTTATTCTTGAATATTTTCATGCTCTATTTATAACTTTCTTTATTGTTATGAGAGTGTCTTTGAGTTCCTAGTTTCCTCTGAAATCATCTTCTTAGCCTTCTAATTAGTTGCAGTGTTAGAAAATAACTCGGTGTCTACCAATATATCCCCATTAAGGGCTATGGAGTATGCTAGAGTTCAGATCTTCTGTTTAAGCTAGACAGATGCCTCATTTGTGAATACAGTCATAGATAATTTCTAGAAAATGTATTTTAAAATAGTAGTTTTCTATTAAAAATGAGGATTGTTATAACATTTTACATTAAGAATAAATACAATTTCTGTGAATACTTACACATTCACCATCATGAAGTTTTCTGGGTTGAAAGTCTTGATCTCTGGAAGAGAAGATTTTATTGAATGCATAATGATCATTTGAGATTTCATAGTCCATAGAGTAAAATACAGTTGTATGTTATTTCTGTACTGTCTGCTCCGGACTGAGAAAGAGGAGTTCTGGTTGAAATACTACCCCAGTTGGCTAATATTGACTGTAAGTATCTTTACTAGATAAACATTTCTGAAACAATTAAGAATGTAAGAAAATAGAATCAACACTAAAAGTAGATTGGACATTTAAAAAATATATCCCATGAATTTTTAGATGAAAATCTTGGGCATAATGTAGTGTGAAAACATTCTTAACATTGCAATTTTAAAAATATGCCCAAATCCTTCTCTGGCACTTACAGTCTGTATGATTTTGTTACAGCCACTTCTTTTTTTCAAAATATTAGATTCCTGTTCTCTAAAGTAGGGGCCCTCAACCCCTGGGCCACAGATCAGTACCATGTGGCTTGTTAGGAACTGGCCCACACTGCAGGAGGTGAGCTGTCTGGCAATACAGCAAAGTTTCATCTGTATTTACAGGCACTCCCCATCACTTGCATTACCACCTGAGCTCCGCCTCCTGTCAGATCAGCGACAACATTAGATTCTTATAGGAGCGCAAACCCTATTGTGAACTGCAACGTACACGTTACCCACTATGAGAGTCTAGTACCTCATGATCTGAGGTGGAGCTGAAGCGGTGATGCTAGCACCAGGGAGTGGCTGCAAATACAGATTAACATCAGCCATGAGATTTGACTGCACACCCACCCCCGCCCCCCCATGGAAGAATTGTCTTCCATAAAACCAATCCCTGAGGCCAAAAAGATTGGGCACTGCTGCTCTAAAAAGAGGATATAAGGCAATATGATCAATAAGGCATCATCAGTCTTTAATCTCCTCTGGTTGCATCAGTGTTTGAGCTCCCATGTCCTGAGATACCTTACTCTGAATAGCTCTTGCTATTACACATGACTGCAATATTCAGAAGAGCTATAACATAGGAGGAAAGGGGTAATAAAAAGAACTTATTTCTATAAGTATTCACTCTGTGTCTGTTGCTTAGCTAAGATTTACATGTTTTATCACAGTGAATCCTAAATGCCGTTATGATTTCTCTCTTACAAATGAGAACACCAAAGCTTGTAGTGGCTCGGGTATTTGCATAATGTCATAGATCTGCTAAGTGCAGTCTAAATTTTTATCTAGATGCTTGGCACCAAAGTCCATGATTTTAACCACTAATCACAAAAATGTTTCATTTATACTACGGGAAGGCTGGTAGTAACCATTTTTTCATGCTTCTGAAGGCTCAGATCTTGTTAAAGATAAAGACTTAATATTAGATTTGTGGGGCTGGTGGTGGTGGGGATATGCTGACTCCAGTATCCATTTATACTATCATTCTTTTCCCTAGACTTTTCTAAACAACTTTGAGAAGAGGTGTAGATTTCTTCTGGGGTATAATGAATAAATCAAAGTCTTAAATTTCCATATAAGTTTACAGAGTCTTATGTGTAACACATAAAACTAACAGCCTAAACAGAGATAGCCATCTTCAAAGTTCCCATATGCAGGAAGAAAGATATAATACATGAGATTCATGAAAATTTGACCAAGATACATTTCCTGCTTGAGACCTTGCAATATTATAATATTGGCACAGAAATACCTGTATGTAACAGCTAATGCCCTAAAGATATTGTATACTGTAAATGAGAATTTGGCTGAATAATAAAGATATGTATATCTTTAGAAATACAGCTAAACTTTTCTTTTTTTCGTTTTTCTTTTAACAGAGCAATGTCTCAGGGATATTAGAGGAGCATACAAAAAGGTCACATTTGTCAAATGATGCTTTAATAGACCAAGCAGGTTTTAGCCAGTGTGGACTTTAAAATCTTTAAAGCAGGGATGGAGTTTCAAATCAAGTATCAGACTTACTGGTTTTGCATGCAAAACATGCACTCATTACTGTAGGTTTTCTGATCTGTGCCACAGATTGGTTTCCAGTTCTTTGTGCATGCAATCTTTGGGCCTTTACTGCTAAACTTGTAGCAGTCCACCTGTAATTGGAACAAAAAATAAAGTGCTGCGTGCCCATCCTCCAATTTTACTCTCATATCAAGATGGTGGAAGAGGGAGAAGGAAGTAGACAGAGCGCTAGCCTCTTCAGCTTTTCAACAGACACCCCTGGAAGATCTTCTGTGGACCAGGTATTGTGCTACAGAAATAAATCACACCAGGACATGCCCTAAATAATTAGAGAATTATCTGTTTGTTAGGGAAATACCAATCCCTCTTTATATAGTTGTGAACGTATTTTTAAAAAAATTGAAAAAAATACTCAGAAAAGTTTAAAATGCTGCCCAAAGGTAAAAATTTACGTTATCTGCTTTTCTCCATTTGCAAAGAGGTTTCTTTTGTAAACTTTAGAGAAACACTAGCCAGGAGACGCAGGGCAGGGACATTTTTATCTGCTGAGGAATTATTTCAGTCTGCTGTGAGCCAGTGTAGCAACGTGCACAGCTCCATTTCAGAAGGGCCCTGACTTTTTTTTTTTTTTTTTAGTCGGAGTCTCACTGTGTTGCCCAGGCTGGAGTACAGTGGCACACGCACAGCCACTGCAGCCTCGACCTGCTGGGCTCAAGCGATCCTTCTGCCTCAGCCTTCCAAGTAGCTGGAACTACAGGCACGCGCTACCATGCCCCGCTAGCTTTTTTGATTTGTTGTAGAGACGAGGTCTTGTCAAGTTGCTCAGGCTGGTCTCGAACCCCTGAGCTCAGCAATCCTCTTGCCTCGTCCTCCCAAAGTGCTGGGATTACAGACTTGAGCCATCACGCCTGGTGACTTCATTTTTTATAAAGACCACACAAAGAAGTTTGCACTCACCTCTGTCCCTTTTGCTTGATCACCAGAAGAGAGTGAAGTGAGAGGCAATTGGAGAGGAGAAATTGGAGAAAGAACAAATTTCACAGTTAGAATAGCAAAGCTATTCGTGATAAACACAACCCATTCTCCAACAACAATTCTTGTCTGGCTCAGCCCTAAGAGAGGTCATTTCCCTACAGGGTCAAACTCAGGATGAAAACAGAGATATAGGTGACCCTGATTTCCATTAAAAACAACAACAATCCAGAGAGGAAAAGCCCTGATGATTGAGTAAGGGCTCTCCCAATGTCCAGATGTCCAGGGATTCCTGTGGGCATGCTCAGAGTAGGGTGAGTTATGGACCAAAACCTGCACTAGTTGTTCTAAAAGAGCAAGTCACAAACTTGAGGGTATCAGTCTTTTTACTCCTCTTCTCAGTCTCTTTCTGGTACTAAAGTTCTGAACCACCCCACTTTGTTAATCAGGTCAATCCCAGTAGATGCCTTCCAAATTTTCTTTGGACTTTAATACTTTATAATTTCACAAAGGTTGGATATATTACAGTTAACATAAGGGCATGGATATTGGAAAGAAATCTTGACTCACCAGATGGAGAGGTAGCCCATGCAGTGACTGCCAGAGCAAGGATGGCAAAGGCAGTGAAGCTCTTCATGGTGTTGGTGAATGACGATGATAAAGATACGTCTCTCTGAGGCAGGGACTACAAAAAGAGAGACAGAGTGTCTGCCCAATACGTGTATATATACACACGCCAAGCAGAATCCTGCCCTCACTAGAAGATGACCTTTCCAGTGATGATTGACTGTTAACTCAAGGTAGGATATTTGTTTCATTTACCAAGAAAAACTTCCTTGTTATTTTGATTTATAGATAGTTGGAACAGTTTTACCCTGAAAGTCATCTACCAAAAGATGTTTTGCATAATAATTCTCTGATCTCTCAGCAAACACAATGCTATGTGTTAGAACACATTTAATCATAGATGTAATAAGAGAAAATAAGCATTGAAATTGCAAGGATAAATTAATGGTATATTACAGGCAGGTGAGTTGAAATAGAAACTGAGTGCAATGAGAATACCTTTAAAATGTACAGTGGTGGATTACATTAATAGTTGGCACTAATAGTACTTTGGTTTTAGAGTTTAAAGATACTTTACAATGGTCTATGAAGGCACATGATATGCATTTGCTTGTTAAATGATTAGAAAAACTTGTGAAATGTGCAGATGGCATTATTGAAATTTACCAGATGTGGCAACAAACTCCAAAAGATCGAGTATATTCTACTTAGTAACACAGTTAACTCTAGGGGAGCCAGGTCTCCAAAATCCCAGGCCTATGTTTCTCTTGTAAAATGTTTTTCCTTTACTAAAATATACCACTCTATTACTAAAACTGTTATTTATAGTGAAAATACTGATTTTAGAATACTGTCATGTCTCTTAAGGTTAAAACCATGAAATTGTTTAATACATACCTGCATAGTGTGGTCTGTCCACACAGCCACTGCTTGCAATTTACTTTAATATTTTTTCCATATTACAAGCCCAGAGATTTGACTTAGCACTTTCACCTATATTATCTCATGTGGTCCTCACATCAATTCTCTAGAAGACAGTGTTAATATCTCTGCTTCACAGATAACAAGCCCAGATATTAGAGTTAAGCAAATTTCTCAAAGCAGACAGTTACCGAGTGATAGAAACTTGTTTTCCCAAATGTAATTTTATGAAGCAAACAGTAATTAGGACAGATTTTTATTTAAGGCTGTCACTTAAATAGAAGCAAGTCAGGGCTCCAGAGTATCTGCATTGCTACCACACACCTCAAGGTTCTGTGGAAATCAATTTGAAAACGTCTGACCTAGACCACACAGAAAAGGAGAGGGAGGCCCCGAGAGGGGAAGTCTCCTACCCAAGGCCGCTCTGTGAATCAGACCCCCAGTTCTAGAACAAGATTCTTTCTTTTGTGCCACACCTTCTTCTACCACCACACAACCCCATGTCCATGTAGGATTTCTGCCTCTGATTATCTGCCCAAAGAAGGTGAGGAAGGATCTACCACCTAGGTACTGGACTTAGTTCTCTGCTGCTTATTGGACATCATCTCCTGGCCATTTTATAAGATCTTTCAGAACAACACTTTCAAAATAAATTTGCTCTAAATCTTATTTTAGGTGGACTCTCTCCAGTTTCAGTCTGTTAGTATCTGTTAGCAGGAACCGAATCCAAGAAAACCTAGGTATCTTCATTTCTTCTCTGATTGTTATACTCACCCACTAGGTTTTTATTTGTGTGTATGATTTCCTTTACAGGAATAAGAAAAGTTTTATTTTCTAAATTTTTTTTTTTTTTTGAGTTGGAGTCTCACTCTGTCACCCAGACAGGAGTGCAGTGGCCGCTCCCGGCCACTGCAACCTCCACCTGCTGGGCTCTGGCGATCCTTCCACCTCAGCCTTCCAAGTAGCTGGAACTACAGGCACGTACTACCACTCCCGGCTAATTTTTTGATTTATTGTAGAGATGAGGTCTTGCCAAGTTGCCCAGGCAGGTCTCGAGCCCATGGGCTCAGGCAATCCACTCACCTCAGCCTCCCAAAGCGCGGGATTACAGGTTGAGCCACCTAGCCCGGCTATTTTTGTAAAATTTTGTATTAGATTTACTTTTTAAAAGAATTTAGAATCAAAGACTAATTGTTTTTAAGTTTACTTCCCAAGTTTCTTCCTTTCTAGGAATGACAGAGAAATTAATCCTGTGGAAAAAACTCTAACAAAACTGTATTCTTCTTTCCTTATTCCTTCTGCCGCCCACGCATTAACTATCTAAGGATATATAAACAGTATGTAGAGTTCTGTTAAGCCCAATATCATCACAGTGCATCGCCCAAATCAAAAATGACTTCACAGAATCCATGCCCATCTCTACTTACCAGTTTCTTAACATTCTCAAGGTTTTTGTTTCCAGCCAAATTGGTCGTGATTTCAGGGTGGCCAGCCCTTGATGTGGATATGCAACATATGAGAATTCCTAGCTATCCCTGGGATGGTCCCACAAATAGAAAGTGTGGGTTTTGAATATACAGAATTATCAATTTTTCCTTTAAATACAATTGCAGTTAATTCTGAGTCCTCTATTCTGCCTGGATTTGGAGAGACTGTCTCATTCTTTGTTGGAGTTTATGAGGATAAAAGATGCTTTAGCAGCCACAGAAAATGAAAGCAGGCTCTCCAATCTCTGAACAAACTTGGTTGCTTCCTATGTTCTGATGGTCCAGGCCAGCTATAAATGTTTCCCTTTTTTGAGGCTGCTCCCTGGTTCTGTACCTCACATGTGGCAGTGTGATTTTTGACTGATGCTCTGAGAACCCCTGAATTTATGGATCATTCAACACTTTTGTAGTCATACAGTCAGAAGTCTTCTGCTTCCTCAGCATGTTACCAAGCAGAACTTTTTTGTGTGTTGAAAAACATTTGAGGGCAACCCCTTCAAGTCCCCTCCCACTGTGGGAGCTTTTCTGTCCTCTCAGTAAATCCTTTCTAAACTAAACAAAAACATTTGACAAACGTTTTCCCCTCTTAACAAATGTTTTAGTGTCAATTACAGTATTGTTAACTCTACCCACAATGTTTCCCTGCAGATCTTTAGAACTTTTTCCTCTTGCATGACTGGAACTCTATGTCCATTGAATGACAACTCCCCATTTTCTCCACTCCTCAGTACCTGGAAATTAGCGTTTAACTTTCCGTTTCCATGAGTCTGACTACTTTAGATACTTCATATAAGTGGAATTTTGCAATATCTGTCCTTCTGTTACGAGCTTATCTGACGTATAGTGTCCTCAAGGTTCATCCATGTTGTAGCATATGGTAGAATTTCCTTCTTTTTTTGTAGCTGAATAATAAGATGCCATATTTTCTTTATTATTCATCTGTATATGGACAGTTAGCTTATTTCCATTTATTAGCTATTGTGAACAGAACTTCAGTGAACGTAGGAGTGCATTTATTTCTTTGACATCCTGATTTCAATTCTTTTGAGTGTGTGTGTATGTGTATATATATATATATATATATATATATATATATATATGTGTATATATGTATCCAGAAGTGGAAATGCTGTCATGTGGTAGTTCTACTTTTAATTTTTTGAGAACACTTTATTCTGTTTTCCAGAGTTTTTCACCATTTTACATTTTTGCCAGCAACACGCAATGGTTCCAATTTCTGCACTTCTTCACCAACACTTGTCTTTTTTTCTGATAAGAGCCATCCTAACAGGTGTGAGGTAATATCTTATTGTGGTTTAGATTGGTATTTCCTTGATTAGTGGTGTTGAGGATCTTCTCATATACCGGTTGGCCATTTGTTATCTCTTCTTTGGAGAAATGACTGTTCAAGTCTTAGCCCACTTTTTAGTTGGGCTGTTATGGTTCAAGTAAATGCTCAACTGTTATCTCTCAACGCCAATAAATCGAGAGGTAGGGAACTGACAGAAAGGAATTTATTTCTGAATTCAGAATTCAGGGAGACAGAACCTGGCTCCTGGCATTTCTGGAACTAGTCTGCTCACCCCTTAGTTTCTACAGTCTGTTTCTATAAGTTTAGGATTGCTGGTACCTGTACATTGACTACATGACCGACAGAGCATTGTATAGAACTTAAGTTACAGCCACATTTTGTCAATAGTAACATTTATGGACTGCATTTCCTGGCACCAGTTACCAAAAAGTAGCTGACAGTCTTATCAGTAACACCAAACAGAGGAATTGAGTAAGCTTGCCATAGAACAAGGGAGTTAACAGATCCTATTACAAAGTAAAACATTATTCACTACAACATATTGTTGATTAGTAGTTATGACACGCACACAAAAAGCTATATAAATAACAGGGCTTATGGTTACCTGAGTGCTATATTTTCAAATCTATGACTAATGATAAAAGGGAGTGAATAGGGGTTTATTTCTCTCAGTTGTGTGAGCACAGTTTGCAGGGGGCTAGGTGTTCTTTGAAGTGACTTAATGGAGAATACATATTTGCTAATTCTCAGAAATGTAGGTACATACAGACCAGTTATGCCTTTTTTTAAGGATTGTGGCAATATTGGCAGACAATAGTGGGCTTCCATATCAGAGTAATTTCTATACTTTTGCTGTTTAGTTTTAGGAGTTCCTTATATATTTTGAATATTAATCCCATATCAGATGTATTTTGCAAATATTTTCTCCCATTCTGTATGTTGCTCTGGAACTTTGTTTACCTTTTTGCTGTTCAGAAGCATCTTTAATTTAATGCAGTCCCACTTATTTATTTTTGCTTTCATTGCCTTTGCTTTTGCTGTTATATCCAATAAATCATTTCCAAAACCAATGTCGTGGAGCTTTACTTCCGTATTTTCCTCTAGGAGTTTTATAGTTTCTAGTCTGTGTTTGCGTTTGCAATTCTTTTTGAGTCTAATTTTATTCTTTTGCATGTGGATATCAAGTTTTCCCAATACCATTTGTTGAGGAGATGCCAAGCAACACTCTTGGTCAATATTAGAGCTCAGTCCCTTTTATTTTTCTTAATATTTTATTCCTTATCTTTTGGCTACTTTCCAAAGTACCAGTAAGAGTAAGCCAGTAAGAGCAATTTCTTGCCCGTTATGTATGCTTTTGTCTAGTTTAACTCAAACATTTTCAAAAGCAAAAGTGCACACATTTTACCAATAGCATTGTGATAGAAGTTAGGAAAAATACAAGAAAAACTAATTCATAACTTTTATTTATTGCTTTGTTTGTTGATGTTGTGTTATTGTTTCTTGTTTGCCACATTGACTTGAAAACGACAGTATCAAAATTTCATTCTTCCTCTAAAATCTTATCTTATGCTTCTAGGTAAAAGCTAATGCCATGGTTTGAATGTGGCTTGTTGCCACGCAAAGTCATGCTGAAATTGATCCCCAACGTGTCAATGTTGGGAGATGGGACCTAGTGGAATGTGTTTGGAACATGGGGATGCAAAAATAGTCTATTCATTTCTCATGAATAGATTAATGCCCTCCCTTGGGCATCTCTCTTTCATGGGACTGGATTCATTAGTAAAGAGTGGGTTGTTATAAAGGAGAATCCAGCTTCCTAGACTCTCTCACCATATAATCTCTTTGCACATGCCCACTCACTTCTATGCTTCTCTACCATGTTTTGACCCAGCATGTAGTCCTCACCAGAAGTCAGTCAGATGCAACACCATGCTCTTGAATTTCCCAGATTGTAGAATCATGAGCTGAAAAAAAAACCCCAAAACCCAAACCTCTTTTTTTATAAATTACATAGCCTCAGGTATTCTGAAATTCTGTATAGTAACAGAAAAGGGACTGAGGCAGCTACACTCAGGGTAAGCAACTCCACCAGAAGTCCTTCAGTGAACCTTTAGAGCTGAAGGTCATCCAACTGCTTCTTCTGAGTCTGTAGGAACAGCCTCTGGCTGAAGAGCAATGTAGCATTTCCTGGTCAACTCCTCAGTGTCTGCTCTATAAACAAAGGCTAGAACATAAGCAAATATGATTATCCAGAGCTCGTTGTTGGGCAATTCCCTTGGGTCCCCTCCCACTGTGGGAGCTTTTCTGTCCTTTCAATAGATCCTGCCTTTTTTTTTTTTTTTTTAAAGAACTCATTTTTAGAGAGTTTAGCAACAGGAATTCTGGCAACTTTCTTACTTGAAACTCTTAGAACAAAGTGAATCCAGAGATGAGAATATGATAACTGGCAACTTTTAATTTTATTACTGCCACTCTGAATTTCTTTCATGTGAGTCAGGTCATTGGAATTTACTTTTAATTAGTAACCCCATTGCTATATGCAGGATAAATCTGTAAGTGTACTTTCTTCTAACACACACTCTATATAATATAGAATTGAGGTGACCATTTCTGAAGAAAATTAACAATTTTCTAAGATTACTGAATATGAATTCCATTTCTTTTTCCTGAAAACGCAGTCAAATAAACAATATTATTTACGCAAAGAACATGAGACTGGGGTTCATGAGGCTAAAGCCTGCGGTGTAAGGAACATGAGATACAAACAATTTATCTGAACTTGGACTTTTGATTTATACTCATTTGGGTAAGCTCAAAAAGTCACTTTTCTTTTAGCTTCAGAATTTCCATGTTATTCACAATATTGGGCAAACTATCTCTAAGTCAATCCAAGATTTTATCAACCTCAAATAAATACTTTTCTCTGATTGTGATTTTTTTTGTCAACTACATATTATATATTCTGGTGAGGACTACATGCTGGGCCAAAACATGGTGGAGAAGCACAGAAGTGAGTGGGCATGTGCACTCTATATAATAGATGCATATATACATCTTATATATGATACAATATAAAATTAATGAATTAATTGAAAGTTAGTACAATGTTAATTACCAAACACACTTCTCTGGGCTCTTGTTGCCCTTTGCATTTCTCTTTAGCTGCAGCTTGTATAGCACTCCTGAGAGCCCCCTTGTTACTACAGTGTTCCTCAGGGGAGGTGGGTACACTTTATAAGTTCATATTTCATGAAACTTTCTTATTTCCAACAGTGCCAGCAATTTTAATGTGTACCAAAAAGAAAATGCAGAATCCTTAAATTCTTTGAAAGATAATGACCCTCTCCTATCTTTGAAGGTTTCGTGTCATTGACCAGAAGTGTGTCTGTCCTAGATATTATTCCCTTTTAAAACTCTTATCTTAAAGATAAAAGTTTACTCAACAACTTTTAATGAACAGTTGTTCCATGCCCAGCCTTATACTAAACACTGGGGACATAAACAAGTATACTAAATTGTCTCTTTTCTTAAAGAAGTCTAGTGAGAAAGGCAGATTTATAAGTAAGCAACTACTGAACAATGATGGCTGTAAGGACAGAGTGTTATGGGAGCATAACAAAGGAATATATAATTCACATTCATTCATAGGGGAACGAGGTCATGGAAGATGTCCAGAATAAAGCTGCATCTTTACTAAGGTGAGGAAAATTAGTCCGGAGGGATGGTACATCTGAAATGAAAGGAAAAAAGGAAGAGAAGTACACAAGGGTGAGTATAGAGGGTATGCTGGGAGGAGGAGACAAGCTCAAAAAAATCACTTGAGCGCAAACAGGAAGAAGGGTGTTGCTAGAGTTGAAGCTGAGGAG
Organism: Tarsius wallacei; assembly: GCA_963574415.1. NCBI lineage: Eukaryota > Metazoa > Chordata > Mammalia > Primates > Tarsiidae > Tarsius > Tarsius wallacei. Next base: position 7,930 of record CAUYQG010175970.1, on the reverse strand, counting down.
GTGAACAAAGGCCTTGCACGTGAGGAGGATTGTGCAGTCCATCTTGGAAGCTGGTCACTTCAATACAGTACCATCACATTCTAATTGCCTATCGTGGAGAATGGAATGAAAGGGAGAAGACAGAAACAGAAAGGCTATTTGTAAAGCTGTTGTGGTCAATAAAAAAAAACGAGTGCTAAAAGCTGGAACCAAAATGTACATTGGATTTGGTGATTCACTCTATGGAGGCTAAAAGGGAGATGGAGAGACATGATAATACCCAGATTTAAGGCTTGTCTAGTCTTGCTTTGTTCTAACACAGCATGGCTACTTAGTAAGAGTTTCAAATAATTTAAACTAGAGAATTGAACAGACTTGTGTTTTGCAAGAGGTCGTTTGGAAATTAAAATGAGCTGTAAAGAATGAAGACAAGCAGGTCTGCTAGAAGGCTATTGCAAACATCCACTAAAGAGAGAAAGTAGAAAATTCAGTTAAAAAAAACAAAGTAGAATGCAAAACGTCCAAAGACTTGAAAGATATTTACAAGTGTCACAGATCCTAGAATGACCTAGAGGAAGACAACATATCCTCCCTCAAAGTAATCCAGAAGGAGCTATGTCATCAAGTCATCAAGAAAGACAAATATTTTATTTGATCTTTTTTCCCCTGGCACCTATCTAAAATTGACAGTCATTGACAGTCTTTTCCCTTGTTCTTTCTTTGTGCTTAAAGAATTATGTACTGTCATATATCATCGAGATAGAACTTTAATTTCAATACTGGAAAAAGAAAGGGATCTGTGTGCCAGAGTGGTGTCCGGGAAAGGACAGAATGTTTTGTTCTGCTTCCTTCTATGAAGGAAACAGTCTGGGATATCACTTATCAATGGAGTGTCATCTGAGGACTCATTTATAATCTAAAGGGGTACGATATAAGACTGACCTCTCTTAAAGTCAATCAAGAAGATTACAGCGCATAATAGAAAGGGTATGGTGTATTAGTCAGCACAGTTGCCATAAAAAGGATCACAGACTGGGTGGCTTACAAAACAGAAATTTATTTTCTCACACTTGTGGAGGCTAAATTTCCAAAATCCAGGTGCCAGAAAATTTAGTTTCTAGTGAAAGCTCTCTTGCTAACTTGTAGATCGCTGCCTTTTTGCTATGTCCTCACATGACTTTTCCTCATGCACATGTAGAGAGAGATCTCTGGTGTCTCTTCCTCTCCTTGTAAGGACATCAGTTCTGTTAGATTAAGGCCTTGCTCCTTATACCCTTATTTAGCCTTAATTACTTCCCCATTGGCCCTGTCTCTAACTGTAGTCCCACCTCATAATTATTTGCCACCTTCTTGTTTCAAATTTTAGGTCAGGTTTTTAAGCCCCGGTGAGATGGGTCTGGTTTTAACTTACCTGCTATTCATCAGGAGATCTTAAGAAGTAACTCACAGATCAGTTTACTATTTAGTTGTTACCATTTTGACACAGGGGATGTTTTACATACACTCCTAGTTTGTATATCCAAAAGGAAATTCGTGTTCAGCTTTTAAATCCCAAGTAGTGTGTTCAACACACTCACACTCTTAACCCTGGTCCTTGAGGCTTCCTCCATTCTCAACTTTCCTTTCCTTGACCTTATCCTATACCTGACTCTGTTTCTCCCCTTCCTCCTGGACCTTCACCCCTGAGGTCACTGGGTCTCTCCCAAGCCCTGTCTCATCCCATTTTAGGATACTTACCACATCCTCCACCCCACTCTATCCCTGAGCCACTCTCTTTCTCTGTACTGAGGATGATGATCCAGAGTGGGATAAAAAAGTCTTTGAGCATATTACTTAATTGTAATAATGATAAATGTAAAAAGGTTTTTGCTTAGCTCTCAATAAAATGTTCAGAATGACATAACCAAGCATCTTCCTCTCAAAAGAGCATGTGTCTTGATCATGAAAAGAGTTTTTGGATTTCCTAGAAAAGAACAGGAAGGAGATGCAATCTTATATGTCAGACTCTCTAAACGCATCCTATACCCTGGAATTGACAGATAAAATAATTCAACAGAGTTTTCTCATTGTTTTACTGAAATGACCTCATATTTTTCATGCTTGAAAAATAATTTACTAGTCTTTTTTCTTTGCCAATGATAATATAGAAAGAACACCACATAAGCATTGATTTATTTTCACTCAGTTACAAAGGACAATGATCACACAATCCTACTTTAATTGGCTTAGTGGAGACTTAAAAAAAGAGACAGGAAAAAATACAAAATTAACTCTCACATCCAAGTAGTATATCACACAGGCACAGTTCTTCTGTAGCTGGGAATGCCTTGGACCATGACGAGTTCTCCATATAGTTTCTCCTTCTGGAGTGTATTCACACCAGCCCAGAATCTTGGAATGAACAAAGTGATTAGGTAGACTAAGTAATGACAGAGTTCCAGCATGAAGGCAGGAGCTTACCAGTCGAGTCATCCCACCCTTTCTAGTGCTTGGGCTCCTCCTTAGATTTTCCATGATAGAGTTGCACTGCCTCATATGGCAACCTACCTCTATCCACATGTAGCTACTGAGCATTTGAAATGTGGCTAGTCCATACTGAGATGTGCTATACGTGTACAATAATACCAAAGATTTGGTAAATAAAAACAAGTATATTGATTACATCAATTATTTTGACATATTGGTCTAAATAAAAAATATTATTAAGGTTAACATTACCCATTTTTTTGTAGCGACTAGAACATTTTAAATTGTATATGTGCTCACATTATATTTCTGTGGGTGAGTGCTGCGCTAGAGACTTGCACATACTGGTAACTCATTTCCTTGGGATTGTGGGTGCAAGGCCCTGATACAGAAATTGTCAAGAGGGAACGTGACTGGACAAGGGAAATTACTGGTTTGTGTCTTTGGATGGAGCCTACATAACTGAGAAACAGTTATGCCATTCGGGTAAATTTTGAAGCTAGATAGGGGAGCTGGTATGGTGATGAGTGGCTAAGATGAGGCTGGTTCATAGCTGATTTAGCTTTATACAGCTGTTGGCTGCTTGGGATGCCATATCTTCCTACCTCTCTTCTAGATGTTCCTTCTCAACTATGACAGTAACTTAAATATGAAAAAAGTGACCAGTGTCTGTCCATCAATGGGCTTATTAGCAAGACATAAGGGTAGAGTTTATTCAGTTTCTTTAAAAACAGATTCCTATTATTGAGGCATTGACAAAGAAATCCCAGGAAGAGTGTTCTGCTGCATTTACTTTTATTAAACAGGCAGTTGGACAGACAGCATTGCGATTAGGACATTTTCAGAGTATAGACTGGGTAGAAATATCTCTGTACCCTCAGATCACAGAGTCTAGGAGGAAAGAGATGGAAACGACTAAAAGTCAGTGCGTCCATTCCCAACAGCTCTGTATTGTTTTCTACCATAGATAGGATAAGCTCTGAAGAGTTCTTGTATATACAGATGGCAAAGATAGGTGATTCAGAATTGGGATTTATGTTTTCCCTATGGCTTTCATCAGTCCTCCCATCACTCGCCCTAAAAGAGAAAATGGGTAGGTTAGATGCTGGAACTCAGAGATACTGTAGAAACGTGAACTGTACATTCATAGTTGTGTCTTAGTCAAAGAAATCCATAAATTCCTGCATTCTGCCAAGAACTAACAATTTAAAATTACTTTTTTATCCAAACTGACTTAATGAGTATTATCTGAGCACCTGGTAAGCTATGGCTTTGTTGAATCCTTGAAAATCTTTGTCACATAATTGAGAACAGTTATTTATTTCACAAAATAGTATTAGTATTTTCCTTAGAGTAGGAATTTCCTCCCAGTATAGTAAATCATCTTTTACTTGAGATAATGCCTTATCTAGAGTTCTTGGCCTTCAGAATCTAAGGAATGGTGGCAGAGTATTAGAAACGAAGTCAGAAGATCTACAATGAATCCAAGATATTGAATGAGTAATTTTAATAAATGACAGAGTTTCCACCAGGGCTATTTTCTATAAAATGGGGCTGATGATGATCCCTGTCTCAATCAAAGGACTGTCATGAGGATACAAAAGGAAAATGCACATAAAACTCTAAAGAGCTACATAAATCTTAGTAGTTACCATGTAATAGTCATGGCATACTAGAAAGTACTACATACTTAGATAGTAAGCAAAGAGGGGTCCCAGGATCCCTTGCCTACTTTTCCAGGAAAGTTGTGACTGCCTTTTATTCCATTATTCTTGGGATTTCAAACTCTCTTAGAGAGTATCCCACCGAGGAATAAAGTCCAGGCAATAAGTTCCAACCCCCAGTATATACATCATAATAGTCATCAGAATAGTGCTGGGCCAATCTGTACCCACTGAAACAAACAGAGGGAACTGAAATTGCACCCATGCCCAGGACACCTTTTGTTAGGATGCTTTGTTTTATTAACCAACACCATACACAAGTTCTGTCATTATTAATGCCTGCTATGCAACTCTAGTGGAAAGCAAACACCCAGAAATGAAAGGGAGGAACTCTCTTGCAAAACTTTGTGAGTTGAACCCTGGCAAGATTCTTCCTTATTTGAAGACATACATCTTATGAGTATAACCCCGTGGCAAGTTCCTCATAAAGTAGTTTTCGTCAAATTGCTTACACAGGATGAGAGTTACAGAGAGATGTGGTCTAAGGTGTGATCTATTGGACTTACATAAAATTATTTGACTTCCCTGTTCTGAGACATATGAAACTAGGTGTGCTTGTGAGGAGGGGGAAAAGTATATATTGTCAATAAAATGGAGAACAAACCACTAAGGATTCATATATTTAAGATAGCAAATATAATATGGGGGCTAGCATAGAGTTTAAACTCTTTTTATGGATTCTGAAAAATCCTAGAATAAGTAAAGGACTTTGTTAAACCCACATGAGGAAGGAAGGTCTCCTGATTTCAACCCAGTCCCCGGCTGACTCTATCCAGCTGCTGCTGTGAAACCAGAAACACTCTAGCCTACAGTTTTTGTTTTCTCAGTTTCTCATATCAAGGATTGTTCAGTAGTTCTTTTGAATACGGCTTCATCTAGTGTTGCTTGATTGACATCCTCAAATCTGGTCAAATAGTTTCCAATTACATTATTGCCAAAACATTACATAGCAGTGAAATGGAGTAATCGCAGTGTGACTAATACAAAACAATTTTATTAAGTTTAATGTGTCAAAATGTTATTTATTAAATATAAATATCAAATACAATTTTATTCAAATATAATTGCCTGAAAATAATTTATCAAAAATAAATAAGCACTGTATCAGGGTCTGTTTTTCTTTTTTTTTTTTGAGTAAGAGTCTCACTCTGTCACCCAGGCTGGAGTGCATGGCATGCTCACGGCCACCACAGCCCTCGACCTGCTGGGCTCAGGTGATCCTTCTGCCTCAGCCTTCCAAGTAGCTGGAACCACAGGTGTGCACCACCACATCTGGCTAATTTTTAAAATTTATTGTAGAGATGAGGTCTTGCCATGTTGCCCGGGCTGGTCTTAAACCTCTGAACTCAGGCAATCCTCTCGCCTCTGCCTCCCAAAGTGCTGGGATTACAGGCGTGAGTCACTGCGCCTGGCTGTTTTTCTAACTTCATACTTTAGACTCTTCTCTTTCTCTAAATTCGTACTTTGATCTTAGGCACATTATTAGTTATAATAATGATAAAAGATACCATTGATTTTCAGACACAATGGAATATGTATAAAAGTCAGAGTTTATTGAATATTTCCATAGATCATTGAGATCTTTGGCTTACGGTATTTATATGATTTGCCTCAGGTCTCAATAATAAAGAACATTGGTCAGGTGCCGAGGCTTATGCCGATAATCCTAGCATTTTTGGAGGCTGAGGAGGGAGGCTTGCTTGAGCCCAGGAGTTTGAAACCAGCCTGGGCAATATAGTGAAACTTCATCTCTACACAAATAAAAAAATTAGCTGAGTGTGGTGGCATGTGCCTGTAGTCCCAGTTACTCAGGAGGCTGACACAGAAGGATCACCTGAAGCCCAGGAGGTCGAGGCTGTGGTGAGATATGCCACTACACTCCAGCCTGGGGGATAGAGCGAGACCCCAACCCCACAAAAATGAAAAACAAAGTAAAAAAATAAAGAATATAAAAAAACTGGAATATGAACCCATATTCACCTTATAATAAAGCATTTTCTCTTATTTGAAAGTCCTTGCTATTTCACGTACATACCATCTTGTCTAAGGAAGAGACTACCAGAGAGAATGTCCAACTCAGTACTCTATGCTGAAATATCCTTGTAGGGGTTTAAATAACATAGGTCAACTTTCAATGTTGGGAAACAATTGAATGCAATGTAGAGTAGAGTGCAAGAGTACATGGGCCTCACACAGAAATGGCTTAAATCCAGCTCTGCCACTTTCTGACCTCTCTTGGTCTCTGTCTCATCTTTTTATTGTCAATCACAGAGAATTAAATTTACCCTGAAATAAGTAATGTTACAGTAGAGACAGTGCTCATAAACAATCTATTAATGAGCCCAGTAAACAGTTTAAAATGTTAACTGCTATATTATTCCCACATATTGCAGAATTACTTATCTTCACAGTGAAAATGTGACCAATTCTGGAATCACCTGACCTAGTGTCCCTTCTCTGGCCGGAGAACTCTCCAACACCCAGTGAGAGAGAACAAAAGGGAGAGCCCCTGCTCCTACCTCTGACCATGGAGCTGGTGTACTCACAGACGCGGCCATGCTGTCAGGGGTTGCTCCTGGGACGTGGTCCTCCTCACACCTGCCTCGACTATGGATGTGTGTATTAGTCTGGCGGATCCTAAAACAGATCAGAGGAAGCTTCAACAACAGGAAAACAACAGGAAAATCTGCAGTTCTAACAAGGACCCATGTGGGTGACATTTGAGCATCAAACCAAACTACAGTCAGAGGGAAGACACGGGCTCTGCATTCAGCCATCTCCGTTTTCCAGTTCGCGTCATCCAGGCTCGTCCCTCTCTTCTGGTCCGGATTTCCCCAACCCTGGATCAATTTCATCACGTTTCACTCACTACATACTCGCAGAATTGTTGAATGTTGACGATAAACTTGCAGCTCAAAAGATACCCTTTTATAGAAGGGAAATTGGATCCCAGAGAGCAGTTGGACTACATGGAGTTATCTATAATGTGACTTGGAAAGCATAAAACATAACAAGATATAATTATTATGTAGTCTGATTTTATAGTTGAAAAGAATCTAAAGGAGTATGAATTTTAATGCCTCTCACTTAAGAAATATTATGAATCAAACATCCACTTGTTTGCCTCTGGTGATGGGAAACTCATTATTTATCAAGTCAGTGCAATTTGTCTTTGGACGCTGCTTAAGTTGAAATTGCTCTCTTATAAATTTTTCTGTAACCACAGAAACTAATATTTGTCTCTCTTGCCTGGGAATCTTTCTGTTGTTGTTGTTGAAAGCAGGATTTTTTGAGAGGACAGAAAAGCTCCCAGAGCAGGAGGGACCCGAGAGGGTTGCCCTTTTTTTCTTATAATATATACTCCCACCTCCCCTAGCCAAACAAGCCATCTAGGGACATACTTTCTTAATATTTTCATTATGAGAGTTTCTTACTCTAAAGTTCCCTTGAATAGAAGACCACTAGTTATGAGTACACACAGTTGATGGCAATTCTGAAGAAAATTATATGTATAATTTAGGCCCTGGCATTTACAATAAGAGGAATTGAAGGATTTGTGGGCTGGGGATAAGGTGCAACTTAATTCCCAGACAGCTGCATTCATTGCTTAAACAAGGATTTCTTTTTTTTTTTTTTTGAGTTGGCGTCTCACTCTTGTCGCCCAGGCTGGAATGCAATGGCACACTCACGGCCACTGTAGGCTTGACCTGCTGGGCTTAGGGGATCCTTCCGCCTCAGCCTTCCAAGTAGCTGGAAGTACA
>CAUYQG010175969.1:0-11552 GCA_963574415.1 Tarsius wallacei | reverse complement strand
ATAATAATAATAATAATAGTAAATAGGCATAATAATAGCTATAGAAAAGTCTGGAAGAAAAACAAGAGGTTCACAAATGAAGAAAAACACCACCTGCAGTTGAATTGCTAAAGGTCAACTGTCTGGAAAAAGAGATACATGGGTGTCTGGCAGACGACCTGAGATACATTTTATCAGTGCAGAAAACTATATAAGCATGTGAAAATTCAATAAAAATTGGCAGAGTCCTGAGCTCTCCCCAGGAAGAAGATTCCTGTCGTTTTTGTCTTTTTCTTTTAGCCGTTCCTGATTCCACCCGCATCAGACCCTGTTCACCGGAGTTGGCCTCCGGCAAATAAGCTCTGGCTGGCTCTTCTCCTAGCCTACTGCACAACTGTCATCCTAATACTTCCCTCATCCTTAGTCTCTTTTTGGTGTTACATTTCCTGCTTCCCGGAATATACATTTCACAGTAGCTCCACATCAAAATGAGAGCATAAAGAAAATATTGAGAATGTTTACATTATTGTAAATGTCTTCTACTTTATACTTGAGTAGTATTTAGTATTATACTTGATTAAAAATAATTTTATTTTTCCTTTTTAGTTAGTATAACTTTTATCAAGTTGCCCTACTTGGGCACTGACTATAACTTTCAGTATGAAGTTGAATATGAGTAATTACATTGCTAAAATATATATTTTTTTATGTTTTCTGAAATAATCTTGTCATTTTTTGGTTTTAATCTGTTGACATATTGATTTTTATTTTTGGTGACGCTTTTTATTTTTTGTTGTTTTTGAGTTGGAGTCTCACTCTGTCGCTCAGACTGGAGTGCAGTGGCCGCTCCCGACCTGCTGGGCTCTGACGATCCTTCCGCCTCAGCCGTCCAAGGAGCTGGAACTACAGGCGCATGCTACCATGCCCAGCTAATTTTTTGATTTATTGTAGAGATGAAGTCTCGCCTGCCCAGGTGGGTCTTGAACCCGCGGGCTCAGGCAATCCACTCACCTCAGCCTCCCAAAGCACGGGATTACAGGCTGAGCCACCGAGCCCGGCTGATTCTTTTATTTTTGACCAAGCCTTAATTTCATGTATGAACTGCTTTCTTTTTTTCACTTTTTTATTTTTTAAAGAGGTGGGGTAATTCAGGATTAGGTATATAAATGTTAATCATGTAGGTACCCTTGCTGATGAGATGTACTCCTTCCTCCCCAGCAGCCTCCCTCAGCTCCCAATCCCACCCCATCTTGCCTGGCAGTTTCCCACTACTGCCAATCCCCTTCTTATAGTATTATTACAATTGTTCAAGGTCCACGTATGAGTGAGACCATACGGTACTCTGTCCTTTGTTTCTGTGATAGATCACTGAGTATTATAGACTCTAAATCCATCCAAGTTGCTGCAAAGTCCATATGTTTGTCCTTCTTTATGACTGCATAATATTCCATTGTGTACATGCACCACATTTTTTTATCCAGACCAGCTTCAATGGGCAGCATGGTTGGTTCCATGTTTTTGCTATTGTGAATAGAGCTGCAACAAACATGCGTGTGCAGGTATCTTTTTTGCAGAATGATTTGAGTTTCTCTGCGTATATTCCCAATAAGGGAATTGCTGGGTCATATGGAAGGTCAATTTGTAGTTCTTTCAGAAATCACCCATCTGTCTTCCAAAGAGATTGCACTAGTTTGCATTTCCACTAGCAGTGCAGATGTGTTCCTTTTTTCCTGCACCTTCACCAGCATCTGTTGTTTGTTTTATTAATGATGACCATTCTTACTGGGGTTAGGTATCTCAATGTGATTTTGATTTGCATTTCTCTGATTAGTGAGGCTGAGTACTTTTCCATGTGTCTGTTGGCTACCCATATATTTTCTTTTGAGAAGTTTCTATTCATGTCTTTTGCCCACTTTTTAATGGGCTGTTTGTTTTTTTTCCTTTTGGCGTGTTTGAGTTCCTTGTAGTTGTAAATCCTAGATGTTAGGCCTTAGTCAGATATACAGCTTGCAAATTTTTTTCCCCATTCTGTGGACTGTCTCCCCACTCTCTTGATGGTTTCTTTTGCTTTGCAGAAGCTCATCAGTTTAATGAGATCCCACTTGTCTGTTATTTCTTATGGTATGGGCATTTAGGATTTGATCAGGAGTTGGTTGCTGCTTCCAATTTCCATAAGGGTGTCTCTTGCATTTTCTAAAATTCTTATAGTTTGAGGTTTTTATGTTTATCTATTTAGAGTTAATTTTTGTGTTTGGTGACAGGTAGGGTTCCTGTTTCAGTCTTCTGCATATGATCAGCCAGTTTCCCCAACACCACTTACTGAATAGGTTCTCCTCTCCCCAGTGGTTGTTGTTGGAGGATTTGTCAAAGATGAGTTGGTTGGGAAATTAAGACTTTGCTTCCAGAATCTCTATGTTCCATAGGTTCATATGACTGTTCTTGTACCAATACCAGACTGTTTTGATTATTGTAGCCTTAAAGTAAAACTTGAAGTCTGGCAGTGTCATACCTTCTGCTTTGTTTCTTTTGCTAAAAATTATTTTGACTATTCATGGTGGTTTATGTTTCCATATGAATTTCTATATTGTCATTTCCAGGTCTGAGAAGAATGATGTTGGTAATTTAATGGGTATTACGTTAAATCTGTAGATTGCCTCTGGTAGGATGGACATATAACAATGTTGATTTTTCCTATCCAGGGACATGGAATACTTTTCCATTTGTTTGTGTCTTCTTGGATTTCTTTGAGCAGTGTTTTGTAGTTCTCATTGTAAAGGTCTTTCACTTCTCTGGTAGGAAGATGCTGAGGTATTTTATTTTATGTTTGGCCATTGTGAATGAGATCAGGCTTTTTATTTGGTTCTCTGCTTGCTTGTTGTTGGTGTATAAGAATGCAACGGTACATTTATTTTGTACCCCAAGACTTTGCCAAAGTCCCTTATCAGTGCAAGCAGGTTTTTGACAGATTTTTTTGGATTTTCAAGGTATAGGATCATATCATCAGCAAAGAGGGATAACTTGATTTCCTTTTTTCCTATTTGGATACTCCTATTTCCTTCTCTTGTCTAATTGCTCTAGCTAGGATTTCCAACACAATGTTGAACAAGAGGGGTGAGAGTGGGCAGCTTTTTCTTGTTCCAGTTTTCAGGGGAAATGTTTCCAGTTTTGATCCATTTAGCATTATGTCAGCTGTGGGTTTATTTTAGATGGCACTTACTATTTTATTGGAGGCTTTGACAAAGATGAGTTGGTTGAGAAGTTGAGACTTTTCATGGATGACACCATTTTGAGGTATGTTCCTTCTATATCTAGGTGTTTGAGGGTTGTTATCAAGAAGAGATGCTGGATTTTATCAAAAGCTTTTTCTGCATCTAATGATATAATTATGTGGTTCTTATTTTTACATCTGTTGGTGTATTTAATTACATTTATGGTCATGTGGATGTTGATTCAGCTTTGCATCCTGGAAATGTAGCCTACTTGGTCATGGTGATGATTTTTGAATGTGTTTTTAGATGCTGATTTGCTAGAATCTTTTTGACAATTTTTGTATCTATGTTCATAAGGGATATTGTCCTGTAGTTCTTTTTTTTATTGTTGAATCTTTACCTGGTTTGGGTATCAGTGTGATGTTAGCTTCGTAAAATGGTTTGGGGAGAAATTTCTCTTTCTCAATTGCCTGGAATACTTTCAATAGGGCTGGTATCACCTCCTCCTTGTACGTTGAACATTGCCTTCTAATTTGTATTATCTTTTCATTTATTGCTAGATCTTATTTGCCAATATTTCCTTGAGAATTATAGAAAATTATCCATACCTCACTTTTTTTATAATGCCATTGGTTTTCAAATCAGGGTAATGCTGACCTTCTACAGTAAATTAGAATTTTCTTTTTACATGACTTCCTAGAAGAATGTACATTGAATTGGCATTATTTCTTTGTTAAACATTTCATTCACTAGTAATTCCATATTTCTTTGAAACTGTTTTTTAGAATATTTGTAATTACAAATTCAATTTATTTAATATACATAAGACAATTCAGGTTATCATTTTTTTATTGGGCAAGTTTGGTTTTTGCTTTTTCAATGAATTTACCCATTTATTTTATTTTATCAAATTTATGGGTATAAAAATGCTCAATATGTAGCTATCATTTTAGTATCTATAGGGTGTATTGTAATGTTCCCTTTTTCATTCCTCATGCTGGTAATATGTGTCTTCTTTCTTCTTGGTCAGTATAGCTAGAAGTAATCTATTTTAATAATCAGTGCTTATAATGACACTGATTTTTGTTCTTATCTTAATTATTCAATTTTATCTTACTTGCAATGGCTTTAATTTGCACTTTTTTCTAGTTCATTATTTGAAATTTTTATTCTTTTAAAAATTGTTTTTTGTGTGCTAATGCTATAATTTTTTTCCAAACTGAGCTATCCACATTTCACATAATTTAATAGTGATTTTACCAGTGATTCTACCTCTCCCTAATTGTAGAACACCTCTCATCATCTTTATCTAGCACAGTTCCTGTCTTTTCTAATACTGGAAAATATTTTATATTACATTAATTTCCTCTAGCTTCAGTATGTTTCAACCTGCATGCTACATGGTAGCAGTGTAGCTGGGTTTTCTGCCTTACCTCCAGTATCTTATGGTTCCTGTTTCACAGGAGAAATAGAATAACAGATCCAAGTTGGGTTCTACATTTTTCCCTGCAGCAACTCTGTTCCTTCTTCAAACCTACAGCGCTGAGGGAAGCTTTTATTTGCCTCCTGTTCTGTCACAAATCTTTCTTGTGAGCATGCAGTAAGGTCCACACAGAGTTCCCGTGGTTATGTCCTTTCATGCCAGCCCCCATTTCACTTTTAGAAAAGTTGCTTTCAAACATTTATTTTCGAAGGTGCCCTTGTCTTCTTTTCAACGTTCTTCTTAGCTCTGCCCAAGTAAGTCAGTGGTCACATCTGACTCCTTCTTTGGTGAGGCTTTATGCTCTTGCATTTTAGGCCTTGTGATCCCAGATTTTTGATGATTTTAGAAAAAGGTGTGATTGTGAGATTTATGCAAATTTTTCTTGTTACAGTGGGAGTGATCCTCTTTCTAGATTTATGCGTTGTTAGCAGAAACTGGAAATGGCTTTTTCTTTTAAATCATTCTGGACATTGCTATAAATTCTATTTGTTCAATAAGTTTTGTCTGACTGATAATGCACCCACCATTCAACAAGATACAAATTGTCCACCATATAAAGATGTCAATAATGCACATCAAATTTTAATGTCTTTGGACCATGGAAAGAACCATGGAAGAGTTCTTTCAGAGTATTAATTTGGTAGCATTTTATTAAGACAATAGTAATGTTTCTAAGCTGGCCATAATGTATTCTATCAGGAAATCATTAATTTATGTTAAGCAATTGCTTTGCAAGAAATAAATTAAGTTAAATTAAAATGCAAATATATAACAAGAGGATGATGATCCAACTTCTAATCGACTATAAAGCTACATAAATTTACTAGTTCCAGTAGTCAACAATTAGCTGAGCATGGTGGCATAAGTCAACAAATATATATTTACCGGCTCACATGTACCAAGGGCTAAAGAAGATGGTAGATTCACAGTGGTGAATGAAATACACATTTAAAAAAATTTATCTCCATGATATTCAAATAATCGATAAATAAAATATATTAAAAATATGTTAAATAATTTAGAGAAGAAGAACAAATTGATATAAGTAATTAAAATAGAAGAAAAACAAGGAAGTAAAGAACATTTTCTATTTGGGTGTAAAGTTCTCTCTGAATTAAAAAAAAATACCTTCACTGTGTCCTGAATGATGTTTAAAAAAATACAGATATTTTAGGTTGAAGGAACAGAATATGCAACGACCCCTAAGACAGAAAAACACACAATTTTTTTGAGCATGTGGAAAAAGGTCATTGTAGCTGAAACTCAGAGAGCAATGAGGGTAGTGTCAGAATTTGACGCTGCAGAGATGGGCAGGCAGGGTGTATCTTAACGGTCATGGTGGCCATGATGAAAAATGTAGCTGTTAGTTCACGTGCAATGTCAGGCTGCCTTTCCATATCACTACATAAAAATTCTATTTTGTCAATTGCAAGAACTTCTGTGTGTTTTTTTAACACTCAATATCTATATATATATAGATATATATAACACTATATATCTATATATGACTGACTCTAGTTCTTTGGTTAAAAAAACTAACTTTGTAGATTGATATATATAAGTTTGGACTCTAGCTGTATCTTGTAGTTTTAGGTATTTCTGAGCCTTAGTTTCTTTATCTATAAATTAGAAAATTATCATCATCACAGAAGGTTTGTGATGTATGCACAAAGAATGTGCAGTTATTAACATCAAGAAAATATTCAGTAACAGCAGCATTATTATATCTGTGATATAATTGTCCCATGACAATCAATATTTAAAACAGTCTTCTTCCCAAATAATTTCCTAAACATTAGTCATAAAATCACTTTCTTTAATTTAAAAAACACATACTTTAGAACTCTCATCAATACATTAAAAATATTTTGATATTGTTATTAGTTCAGTGGGAAAAAATAGGGGAAAACATTTTCTTTGTTAATATTTTATTTGTTTTACTTTTACTCTAGGAGTTTTTAGAAATTCAAATAACAATAAAAATTAATGTAAGAATTGTAACATAGCTCATCTATATCTGTATAAAATTCATTCCTTTCACTTAGTTGTCATTCACCTTACATTACTATCCAGCTGTTGTCTAAGTATAATTCAAATGGAGAAATGTAATAACATTTGCTGCTGTAGTTGTCTTTTTTTTTTTTTTTTTTGAGTTGTGATTTCTATTGCTGAGACTGTAGTGCAGTGACACGCTTCTGGTTTACCACAGCTTCCACCTCCTGTGCTAGGTGTTCCTTCAACCTCAGCCTCCTGAATACCCGGGACTACAGACATACACCACCACACTCAGCTAGTTATTATTATTATTATTTTAATTTTTGTAGCGATAAGGCCTCACTATGTTGCCCAGACTGGTCTCGAACTCTTGAGCTCAAGTGATCTTCCCACCTTAGCCTACCAAAATGACTGGATTACAGGTATGCACCAGCGTGCCTGGCCTGGATTTCAGTCTTAATTGGCAATTATGAATTTCATTCAGGACACAGGGCATTATGTTTGATTATAAACTGATTAAGCTTACTTGTTCTTTTTACTAAAGACTATCAATCTTCATCCCTGATTGTAGCTTGAGTCTTGGACCTCTCTAGTCTAAAATCACCTCTTTCACTGTTAAACAGTTTTCAGAGGCCATTCTGATGAAATATAACTTGATTTCAGGGAAGAATTCGTTCACTATTTCTTCCTCTGGCAGAAGAGTCTTGCAAGGAGGTTAAGATACCTGTGTTTTCAACACACACACACACACACACACAGGTAAATGGCAAGACTGAAAAACTTTTAGAAGAGCTAGAGGTAAGTTAAAAACTGAGAAAATTATATGTAAAAGAAAACACATAAATCAAAGTGTCATAATTGCATCTCCAACTAAATATACTTACTGTACTTACTACACTTCTTAATCTTCTGTTATAAATGAGAAGTCAGAGTTTTTTTAACTTCACTACCCAAGGAAAGTTAAATTACCATTTCTTCAAGTCCCAATTTTCTTATTTTTGTTATAATTTCCCCCAACCTACACATTATTGATCATGTTAAAATTTTTTTGTGTATCAATTTTTTTTATTACATTGTGCTATTCAAAAGAGCTGAAATGTTAGTATTTGTTGTTTTTATATACTCATGTCAGAAACTGTCAAGATTTCTTCAATCTCCTTTGCTTTTTCACCAATTCTTCCATGCCCCCTTCCCCTGCCCATCAAGATTTCTCACAAGGTTTCATTAGCACACCACCACTAAGCCTTGCCAATTTTCCATCCTCTCTTATGCCCTTTCTCCATTGAAGAGAATAATTAAAAAAAATTTTTTGTTACTTTGCAAGAAAATGTTTTGTCAATATCTGTTGGTCAGAGAAACACCCCTGAAGAAACTGTCCTAAAATCTTCACACAAAAGAGCTACATTTAACAAAATAAGCATATCAGCCAAATGGACCCAACTGCCCTGAGGACCACAAGATAAGGTGACTTGAAACCAAGAGAAACAGCAAAGATATTAATGACTTGTCATTTACATTAGAATTTCAAGTTACATTTAATGTGTATCTTAAATCAATTTCATAATATGAGTAATGAGCTTCTATTTTTATTTAAAATATATCAAACAACAATTTCATTGGTTTTTCTATTAGTTATGAGCTAAAATAAAATATTAAAATGAAATATTGGCATGGGTAACAATTTCTCAATATTACATAAAATGCATATCAAAGCTTCAGCATTATTTACTCCTATATGACAGTCTTTTGATTAGATATATGTAAATTTGTCTGATTGGTTTTCAAATTGCAAAGTCCTGAATAGATGTAACATTTACTTTCTATTCAGTTGTCTGGTTTAAAATATCTTTCCCAAATGCAAATATTTAAATTAACTTGAGACCAAAGTGTACATTTTTTTGTTTGTTTTAGAAATACTTGACCTTTGTTTAAGGTTATTTCTAAAGGTCAAGGATAATTGTCTATAACAGTGATATCTTATAAATTGCATTATGTATGATTGGTCAATAATTTCCAATAAAGAAAAAAACTCCATTTTCCATTAAACTACATTTTCTTGTAGGGAATAAAAGCCATTGTGTTTATACTTGAAGATGATCTTATGTTGTTTTAAATAATGTTTTTATCGAACATCATTTTTGATACTCAAAATTGTTATGATTAATTAAAGTTTATTAGATACATCTTGATTATTTTTGTAGAACCACTCCTAAGGAAGGCTCACAAAGTAAGAAAGCACAAGATCTTGGGATTTATTTAATGTTAGTCAAATCTAAGTTACTCACCCTGAAGATTAGTTTCCAAATTTGGAGGACTTTTTCCTTTTTTTCAGTTTTCAAGTAGCTAAAAGGCTATGTCTCCCACCCCTTCCATACCCAATGGATGATATCCTCAAATTCATATAAAGCTATTTCCCATTAAAGAGGCTAATGAGCCGGGCTCGGTGGCTCAGCCTGTAATCCCGCGCCTTGGGAGGCTGAGGTGAGTGAACTGCCTGATCCCGCGGGTTCGAGACCCGCCTGGGCAAGCGAGACCTCATCTCTATAATAAATCAAAAAATTAGCTGGGTGTGGTAGTGCGCTCCTGTAGTTCCAGCTACTTGGAAGGCTGAGTGGAAGGATCGCCGGAGCCCAGCAGGTCGAGGCTGCGGTGGCCGGGAGCAGCCACTGCACTCCAGTCTGGGCAACAGAGTGAGGCTCCAACTCAAAAAAAAAAAAGAGGCTAATGGAAAAATCTTCATTGACTTTACAAACATATAACTTCTGCTTATTAATGCTGTGAAAGAGAGAATACAAATACTTTTTAAAAAACGAACTTAAAACATGCAGAGGATTAGAAACAGATAGTTGACAAATTGGCCTCAGGATAAAGAACTCTGAAAATGTTTTTAGGGAATTCTTTCCCAGAATAGTTACTTAGACGCTTACTTTGATCAGAAGTGCAGCTGATCCTAACAAAGCAATTGCAGCCAAGCCCCCCGGGTTCCCTTTCTCTGTCGTCACAATTCGCACCACGCTGAATGAAATATCAATCCACTGAACCATGTCAGGGCAATGAACATAATGGTAGGAACTCAGTGGTATAAATGAGGTTAATAACTGGTGAGAAAGCAGAGTTTAGTTCCTAGATCCTTTGCATTTTCTTCTCGCAGTGTAGCTCTTTAGAAATATTGCCTGTCTGTGGAGAGCTAATGGCTCTCGTCATAAAGCTAATACACTGTGCTTCAGTAGTCTTAGAACTCATTTCTGAAGTCACACTAATCTGCCTTTCCTCTGGTATGTTTTGTTTTTGCTCCTGAAAGGTTTCCTTATTTCACAAGACTTCAAGCTGAGTGTAAAGCCTTTTTTTTTTTTTTTCCTTGCGGCTTCTTATGCCATTTCTAATCAGGGATGACACTTTTGTTTTCAGAGACTTTTCTTCTAATTTCAATTTTTAATACACTGAGAAGCATCTTGTGAAGGAAATAACAAGTATTTTGAGAATGTTACAGCACAGTTTTAATACTGCTGCCTTGTGACCCATGTTCACCCCTCTTTTTCTTCTTTCTTACCGTCTCCTACCTCTAAGCATCTCAGGAGGAAATTTGCTGTCTGCTGTTTTTGCTTTTTGCAATCTGTCCCTTTTACAAGCTATTTTGGGGATATTGAGTCTCATAATAGACTGAGAGAAATAGATAGGCAGGCACACAGACAGGATTACCTAATAGCAACTGGATTCATTCAGCTGTATTCTGCCCCCAAAATGTCCATTGTAATCTGCTTTCATAATTTCTTTTACTCATATGTTCTTTCTTTCAGCTGTTTCCTTCTACACCTACATACTGAAGATCTGCATGCATTAAGAAATGGAACTAAATAAACAGTTTTGAGGGGAAATTAAATCACAAAGAAAAACAATGTTAAAACACACACACACACACACACACATACACACACATGAAAAACAAAACAAAAAAATCTATTCCTAACATTTATCACCTTACCTGGGAACAATATCATCCATGAGCAGAACGATTTGAGTTTGTTTCTGATTACCTTTCCCTTTTTATGTGCCTTTACTTTTTCAGTGTTTTTGTTTCTTAAAATACCTGTGGCAATACTACAGTGTTAGTTAACGTTTATATAGTCCAAGCACTGCTCTTATATGTATTAACTCCTGTGAGGTAGATAGTGTTATTAGCCTCTTTTTAAAAAGAAAACAATAAAATAATCTGCTTTAAAAATGTTCAAAAATTTGCGCTCAGAAGTAAGATAATTTGCTCAAGATTGCACAGTCAGTAAGTGGCAGGTTTATGTTGTGAACCAACAGAATCTGGCTCCAGAGGTCACGCTCCCAAATCATTACATCATACAGAATGCAATAGGCTTGACAGACAGCTTACAGGCATAAATGAGAAGATCAAGGTATGACCTCATAGACCTGGTTTGTAGCACAGTTTTCCTTCTTTTTTCTTCTTTTCTTTTTATTATTATTATTATAAAGATGTGGGGCACAATTCAGGGTTAGGTATGCAAATGTGAATTATGCAGGTACCCTTGTTGATGAGGTGAACCCCTCCCTCCCCTAGCAGTTTTCCTCAACTGCCAATCCCAACCCCCTCCCCTGATGGTTTCCCACTACTGCCAATCCCTTTCTTATAGCATTATAATTGTTCAAGGTCCGCGTATGAGTGAGAACATTTGGTACTCTGTTCTTTGTTTCTGTGATAGATCACTGATTATGATCGACTCTAAATCCATCCAAGTTGCTGTGAAATGTCTAATTCATGTATTTTGCCTATTCTGTTTATTTATTTATTTATTTTTATTTTAAAAATGTGGTACATATACACAATGGAATATTATGCAGTCATAAAGAAGGACAAACATATGGACTTCACAGCAACT